>CAUYQV010096697.1:0-16459 GCA_963574575.1 Galagoides demidoff
GGGCCTGGGAACGTGGCTGGGAAGGCCGGTAGGGCAGGGGAATGGGAGAAGACAGGGGGACCTGGGGGGAACAGGAGCATACAACAGCACAGGGGTGCAGTACCCATGAAGAAAAGCCAAGCCAATTGAAAGCCTTCATCAGTTTTATTTTTAACCCTCTTAGCTGATGTTAGCAAATGCTTACCTCCATAATTCTTATTATGTGAGAAACATCTATTTGCTTAATCTACTAAATTAAAATATCATTCCCTGTAAATAAATACTTTTATCTAAAACAAAAGGAAATGTCCTTTCCTGGTTCTAGGCCGTGGCTTTTCTCTGTGCATTGCTCTGCAGTGCTCCTCAGGGCAGTGGTGTCTACTCCTCACTCATCAGATGTAAAGCTCATTTCCGAGTTTGTGTCAGATCCTATCACTCACTTGCTCCAAACTGGTGGCTTCTATCACTCTGAGTAAATCTCAAAGTCTTAACTAAGCATTTTCAGAAACACATACTACCACCCTTCTGAATTCTCTCCTTCCAGGGTCATCCTCATAAAAAAATACTTTTTGAAAAATTAAATTCCTATACTTATGCTTTATAGGGAATAAAGTTAACTGTGGTCGATCCATAGGTATAGATATATAAGCTTATATATCTTCTATAAGCTTACAGAAGATGCCTCTTAAGTATTAGTTCATTTTTCTTTTCAGGTTTAATAAAATATTAAAATTTATATTATAGCAGTCAATATAGTGTGAGCAAGAAGAGGGAATGTTTGGCAGTCTTGTACCCCAACTTTTTAGTCTAATTCTAAAATCCAATATTTTCTGAATGCTCTCCTTCCAATATCCTCCTCATAAGCCCCTGTGGCGCCTGAAAGTTGAATACACTAAGCATCTTCCTGCCTCCAGGCCTTCACACTTGCTGGTCCCTCTGCTTTGGATATTCTTCCCCACAGCGCTGGATGTTTCATCATTTACCTTTTTAGGGCTTTGTTTAAACTGTGTTATCATAAAGGTCTCTCCTGGCTACTAGACATAAAATAGCATACTCCCATTCCCAGCTAGAGGGCTGCCTGCCCACCCTGCCTTAGATTTTACCCTAGAATCTACCATCGAAAGATGGAAAACTCATTGTTATTTACTATCAACCTTCCTCTACTAGAACTGAGTTCTATGCAGACAAGGACTTTTTAAACTACTTAGTATAAAATTCCATCTGGCATATAAAAGATGCTCACAGGCAATTATTATTAAAAATGAAAAGAAGAAAACAAAACAAAGGCAGGCAGAAGAAAGGAAGGATTTCATGTAAATTACAGGGGCCAGTAAAAATTTGTCTGTCTAGAAATAAACACAATGATTTTGATTTTATTGTTTACTAAATAGCACTATCTTCCTTCTTCGTGAAAAAGTTGCCACTCTCATGAAGTCATCACTGATCTTGTGAGAAGTAACAGTGATTGAGGTTTCTATATAGCAAAGAACGAGGGCTGAATGTATGGAAAATGCCAATTTAGGAATCATTATGGGAGATTTCCTCAAATTCTGAGAACTGGTATAGAGCTGTTCATCTTCATAATTCTGTGTGTGTGAGTATAAAGAAGGTTGTCTTTAAGATTATGACACTACAAAGATATCCAAGCATTTGTACTCAAATTTCTTTCTGAATTTATAATTCTCCTATGTGTTACCTAGATTAAATTCATCTTCACCAACAGATATAAGGCTGTTTACTGTAAAGTGTCTAATACCAGGCAGATTTTGTGTAAGATCAAAGCAGACAGATGTGATTCAATGGCCATGTCCAATCAGTAGAGCTCGCCAATGGCAGATGGCACAAACACGTCATTTCTGAATCTATTACTCCTCAAAGGCATTCTTTCATGAATTTGACGTGTAACTTTCAGTATTCTTTTCAGGTCAGAAATGCCCACTCCCTGCCTTCTACAAAGTAGAAATGCTCTAGTTTTCCACAGTAGAGTATGTGAACTTTCATCTAAGTCTTGAAAATGAATAATGTTGCTTTATTTATATCAGTCTTGAAGGGAAATTTTTAAAAAATCACAACTTTTATCACATTACCTTTTGTTTTGAAAGAAATATCCCTCAGCATTACTCTTGGTTATATTTGCAATGTATCCATAAACAAATATGACAGTAAAAAGAAAAGGGTCATAGCGGGCAAAGATTTTCAGACTTCTGAAGACGATGTTCTTCAAAAATGTAAAAAAAAAAATTGTTTTCAGGAGAAACCTAAAATTAAGATCAAACATTCTTAAGACATTTTGTAAACTCAATATTGTAAATATTAGAGTTGACTCTGAATGACCCTCTCTTTATATTCATGTTTTAAAACAAGGTGATTAGTGGAAGGTATTGTGGGCTCCTTACACCTGTTAATCAGCATGATATTGTTTCAGCTACGCACTCCTCCAGGAAGCACGTATTGTTGGTTACTACATGCATAAGCTTTTTTCAGGAAAGATGTATTCCATTTAGTACTTCTATTCAGCTTTCCACTATTGTGATTCACACGTATAAGGCTGGTGTCTATACATGTGATAGGGTTAGTCACCAAAAATGAAAGTTAGGACATTTCTGTTCCTTTGCTCAATATGAAAGTTCCTATGGAATATAATGTGGTCACCTCAGCTATTCTTTTTTGTCTGGTATGAGGGGAGAGGGAATTGTGGGGGACAGCAGTACATCAGTCCTCCTCCCATTCAGCCAAATGAAAGTAGCAGGCACAGGACTGGAAGGTGGGCAGAGAGCAGCTCTGTTTCCTTAATCACCCAGAACAATTTATAATCTCCTAAAAATTGAGTTTGTCAGTTTGATATAATTATAATTCAAACCACTCTACAAAAACATTTGCATTTTAATGATGATGAAACACTAAAGGTATTATTATTTATAAAAGACATCGTAACTATAATTAGCTCATTCTAAACTGCTTCTTTGTTAGCAACTTAGCCAAAAGTCTCACCTAGATGTATTTGGTGCCTTTTAATGAGCAGGGTATGATAGAACAAATCCTTTAAAAGATTATTACTGGGTATAATTTAATACAGAGTTTCCTTCAAGTTAGTAACAATGGTGGTATGGTTTTGTCATTTATTTATATATTTTTCATTTAAATTAAAGAGAGATGGTCCATGGATACAGAGGGTAAACTATAATTGCAGAGTAAGATTCTAGAAAAAGAGGATTGAAAACAAGGCAGATTATTTACTCCTCAAATGAATTATTACGTTGTAGTTCATACTATCTGGCATTGCAAATTGCTGTAGGAAGGGAGTAAAACTTTTAATAATTCAGCAACTCTGAGTCACTCTCACTCTCACACATTCTCCTCCACCCCCATATACACACACAGACTGCCCATGATATATATGTTAAATATGTGTGTGCATGATGCAGGGATCCCAGAGGAGGGGGGAGGAGCCCCTGAACTCATCAAGTGGACTCTTGGCTTCTTCTGGGAATGAACTTGAGAGCAAACCAACTAGTGACAGAAAGTTTGAGACAGAAAACAGGTACTATTCCACAGATAGAGTAGGGATCCCTTACTGAATAGGGGAGTGGGGCCACATTATGGACCAATGCTAAGCTTTTTAAATGTTGAAAAACTCCAGTTGTGACCAGAATTATCTTGAGGTCAGGTCATAAAGTTAATCATAAACTGTTACATAGACAGGTAAATGCAGCAGTCTGTAAGGCATCTGATTTAGTAATCCACCAATGGATTCTAGGCATGTTCTGGCCAGCAAGTTGCTGGTGACTTATTCAGGGTAGTTGGCGTTTGGTGTGGTCAGATGCCCTTACCCTTTCTTGACCTTTCTTTTCTGCCTTATCCATATATATGTGTGAATGTGTGTGTGTGTGTGTGTGTGTAGTGTGTATATACATATATATGATTGGATAAATTGTAAGCCATATGATATTGGGAATTCATGCTAAGCCATAATCTTGTTTACACAACCGTGAAATTAATTAATTCTCTGTGAAAACAAATATGTTGAAGGATTAAACATTTTGATTCAACATATCAACAGAAAACAAGTGATAACAAGTGTGAGTGAGGATGTGGGGAAAGGGAACTCTTACACACTGCTGGTAGAGATGTATATTTGTATATTTATTATAGAAAACAGTATGGAAGTTCAACAAAAAATTAAAAATAGAGTTACATTGTGATCTATCAGCCTATTTCTGGGTAAATATTGAAATGATAGGAAATCAGTATGTTGAAGAGATAGGTACACTCCCATGTCCATTGCGGAATTATTTGTAATAACAAGATATGGAATTAACATACATCCATGAGGGATGAATGGATAAAGAAAATATGGCGCATGTGTATAGATATACACAATGGAATACCATTTAGCCATTTTAAAAGGAAATCCTGTCATTTGCAATCAAATGGATGAATCTTTTTGCTAAATGAAATAATTGGGGACAAAAAGACAGATACTGCATAATTTTACACATCAATCTTAAAATAATTGAACTAATAGAAGCAGAGAGTAGAATGGGTGTCATGGGCTTAGGGGTGGGGAGATATTAGTCAAAGGGAACCAACTAAGTTGTATGAATGAGCTGTGGAGATCTACTGTACAGCATAGTGACTATGGCTAATAGAGTATCACATACTTTAGAATTGTTGACAGAATAAATCTTAAATGTTCTCTCCACAAACTCTGTGAGGTGAGGAATCAGTTCATCAGCCTGATTTAATCATTTTACAATGTAAAGCATATAACAAAACATCACATTGGACACAATAAGTATATACACGCGTATTTGTTAATTGTATATTACTAACGCTGGAAAAAAGAAGAATATCTGCTAGAGATTTTATAATAACTAGGCACAAAAGATATAATGATTTAGGATCGAGGCCAGGCATGGTAGCTCCCGCCTGTAATCCTAACACTTTTGGAGGCCAAGGTGGGTGGATCAATTGAGCTCAGAAGTTTAAGACCAGCCTGAGCATGAGCCAGACCAGTCTCTAATAATAGCCAGGCATTGTGGTGTGTATCTGTAGAGCCAGCTACTTGGGAGGCTGAGGTAAGAGAATCACTTGATCCCTAGAATTTGAAGCTGCTGTGAGCTATGACTCCATGGTACTCTAGTGAGCATAACAAAGTGAGACTCTGTCTCAAACAAACAAAAAATGATTGCAGGGTCATGTATCAAATGCATGATTTTCTGGAATTTCTGGAGAAAGTATTCTACAAGATTTTTTCCCCCAGATATAATGAGAAAATTGCTAAAAGCAAATGTGAGCCTTTAGACGATGTTTATTTAACCTTTAAAGGACTCATATTTCCCCCAAAAAAATTTAGAAGGGGATAAATGTCACATTTTCCCCTCCTTTCTGTATCATGAAGGCTGGACCTCAGGAAAAAATGGAAGGCCTGGAACTTGAGGACCACCGCAGTGTAAGAGCACAACCCAGGACCCTGTGCCAGATGCCAACTCAAGTTCTGTTTGGCTTGAGAACACAGAATATCTTCTCCCCAAGATAACTTAATCCAAGATAATCATTGCTTCAAGAAAAAAAAGCTGAGATGACCACTAGAATAGGCAGAAGAGAGGGATCCCCTCCCTCTCCCATTCAATAAGAATTCATGTGACTACTGGGCAATGAGGAATATCTATATACGAAAATAACTGAGACAGATAGAAAAAGTCTCAATTCCCCAACTCATCTCCTCCCAAATAACACTCAAAGGACCAGAAAGACAGTGGTACCAGAGTTTCAGCAATAATTTTGGTGTAGATTATAGTTTGTATGTTAACATTGCTCAATTTTTTTCTCCTGCCTCCTTTCCCCCCTTAATTTAGCAAAAAAAAAAAAAAAGTAAATGGAATTCTGAAATCTTCCACTAGATTATGGATAACTAGAGTTATGATTCATATCTTATAATTCATTCAATTTTCATATTACATGTTTTGAGACTACTTTATTAAATGCACACACTTTTATATTGAGACTCTCTTTAAAGATTTTTATTTTATTTTTAAATTTATCCTGATCTGTGCAACTACACCAGAAGTGTTAGTCCTCAATTTTATGATGTTTTCCATTGTTTTACTCTTTATTCAGTGTCTTCACCTTTATTTATACCATTGTAAATTTCATTTACTTGGATTTGATTTTGGTGGTTGCTGTTTTGTCTTTAGCTTGTATTTATGCCACCTGACATTTTAATTGACTTGTTTCTTCAATTGATATCTTTTAGCCATTGAATCATTGATGTCTTTGCATGTATTTTTAACATTTAATTTTGTGTTTTCTTTTTTCTGACTTTTTCTATGATTATTCTGTCTCCTTCTCCTTCCTTGTATCTACTTAAAAAAAAAAGCTATTTGATTTTTTTTTATTTGTTATTATTTTAGTTCATTTTCCTTACTTGTTGGAAGTTATGTATGATAATTATATTTTCTTTTAATGGTTACTCTTAAACATTGTGACAGAACAAATTAATTTTAAATGTACTCAATTCTCCCTTCCCTCCCCTCCTCCTCTCTCCTTTCCTCCCTCCCTCCCCCTTCCCTTTCTCCTGCTTCTCTTCCTTCTCCTTCTTTTTCTCCTTCTCCTTCTTATCTCTATTTTTCTGAGTGTGTGCATACTCTTTTTTTGTGTGTTCTTCAATTTGCTTAATTTGCCCATTTCTTCAGGGGTAAGAGTTCTCAGTTACCTAATTCACTCTTCAATTACATGTAGTCATCGGCTTAAATTATTCATTGGGTTTTAAATTCTAAGTTAAAGGTTTTTCCTTTGTATTTCTTTTCACATATGCTAATCATTACTGGTAACTGATTTTTGTGCCTTTATTCATTTTTTTTAACACGTTATACCTACTTTCAATTTTAACCCTGTGATTATTACCATACTCAAAGTGTGGCTGTTTTATCCTCATACTCAAGCCTTGTGCCTTTTCTTCTATTTTTATGATTTCTGTTTATGAATATTTCCTGCTTTTCTTTCTTTTGTTAATCTTACTCTGTGGAAACCTAAGAGCCTAATTTTGAGATGCTTTAACCTTCAGAAGATTTAGATTTGCTTCTCCTATGACCCAAGAGATTCTGATAACTATTCTAAGGCCCTTACTTCAGGGAGACCCTGGTTTGGCCTGCACAGTGATGCACTTTCATTATAGCATTTGATCTCAAGTTTGGTATGGGTGTTTGTACCCTGGACAGCCAGCTCTCAGGTTAGCTTGTACTACACAGCCTCCTGCTCAGATTTTAAGTAGTAGCTTTGCTACTTGCTTGTTTAGGTCCTGGAGATTTCTCTAATTTCTTAAAACTCAGTAATATATTTTTCTCCAAGGCTTAGTTATTTTGTAGGAGGAAGACTTTTCTGAATGTCTAATTTGCCACTCTATTGGGAACAGAAATGTTCCCCAAATTGTTAAATTCTATTAAAATTTTAATATCAATTGCTTAGTCAAAAGTGTTACATGTCCTGCCTTCACTACAATATATCAATGTAGCAAAATTTCACTTGCACTCTATTAAGATGAATAAAAAATAAATGGAAAAATAACATGTCACTCAAAACTTTTTTATACTTGGTGAGGATACACTACCATCAGCATTTTAAATTTGCAACTGTTAATGCAAATGCCTGTAACTAGGACTATATTAGATAATATATATCATACTAATAACTGAAGTCACTTTCTAATCACAAATAATAAGATAAAAACCAGAAAATAATTACAAGTTACTTAATAGTGGCTATCAACATGTAGCCAATGTACAAGGGGAAAAAAATCAATCATCTCAATCACATCTGTGCCCCCCCACCTTAAATCGCATTCTACTGATTCTTTATGTTCTCTGTGTTGGGATTTTGATAACACCAATATTCCACCTATTTTGCTATAATAATAGTTTCATCTTCAGAAAATAGTGATTTAATATTAAGTTGGCTATTTCTACTCCATTCTCATTCTGGATATTAATAGAATTTGCAAACACTAAAGTCTGAGTATTATTATCAATTTGTATTAACATAAAACTCTTCTTCAAGCTGTCTGTAATTATTTCATGCCTCATAAATTCAACCTGATCTCTATGTATTAATTTACCCATAATTCATTCAAGTCTTATTGCCAAAATCTTGACATATATCTTTATGGAACATTTCGTTATTTAAATGGGCCTATAATTTTTGAGACGGCTGTCCCTCCCTTTTCTAATAGGTACTTTGTTCATAGTTGGAGAAAACTCACCTTGTCCTGTATGCTCCACAAATAATTTACCATGCACAGTGGCCAATTTCATCCTGAAATTTTAAAATGACTCCTTGGACAGCTGCATTCACCTATTCTTTGCCCTTAGCAAGTGTTCAAATGTCATTTAGAGAAAAATGAATTTGTCTTCACAGGATGTTTTAATCAGTGATATTGGGAATATATTTTCAAGAATTTCTTAGCTTTTAAAGTTGGGAAGAAATAAATCTTTTCGAGTTATGATACCATTTTTCCCCTTTATATAAGACCAAAAGAAATAAGAAAATATTCTCCACCGTCACAGTACTCTGAGTCTGCTTTCCCTGGGGCAAAACGCACTTAGATATAGGACAGACATTCGGGTGAAACACTAGGTTTGAGTGCTGAGGAAATTGTTCCTTAGAGTCCTGAAAAGTTAATGTGTCTCATTAAATCACTACCATGGAACGGTACCAGGTTGCACAGAAAGTCAGAACTAGAAGAGGCTGAAGAAATTATGTAACACTACAAAATTATTTTATAGCTAAGAAAGTGAGTCCCTGGAAAGTCACGTAATGTGGTCAAAGTCACACTACTAACTCATGAGCGATTCAACAGGAGACTTTATGTTTCTGATTCTTAGAGGGAGGTATTACTCAACATATGAGGTCAGCCAATTAAGTTTGTGAACTCATGCTAGAAAAAAGGCTCCATACCTCATTGCTGAATATCACCACTGTCACCTTCAAAGTACTCCCCTTGACCATCTGCTGACCATAGTGGATATTCAGCAGAGAGGGACATAGCACTTTTTCTGGGATTACTTTGGGAACTTAATTATTTGACTTTCTATGATGACAGCTCTGATGGTCATTCCAGAAAAAGAGTTCCATAATTGCTCTGAAGGGTGGAGTAGTCGCTGGCATTGGTGCATAGCTTTCCAAGAGGAGTACTTTGAAGGTGACCATAATAATATTTAGCAATGACGTATGTAGCATTTTTCCTAAGATGAGTTCACAAACTTAACTGGCTGACCTCATACAATTGAGAAGGTATTAATATTATTTTTACCTTGATTGAACTGGTTAATCTTTTAAAATTCACTTATATAATTAATATCTTTTAAACATATTTTAGAGGTAGGACACTTTTCTAGGACCTGGGGCTCAGAAGATACTTTATAGACTGCATCATCAAAGGACTCAGTAGTCCAAAGGAAGCAACAATCACATAACAATAGAGGATTATGGGAGGGACAGTGAGAATAGATGACAATAGATGGGAAGAGCCGTATCTAGAGGTACTGTCATACTGACTTTATCTTAAAGGCAAACAAATGACATGAAGGATTCTTCACAAACAAGGAATAAAATAAGTTCATTGCTTTAGAAAGTTCAAGCTAGGCCAACACATTAAACAGTGATTAGGGTGGAAATCAATAGACCAGTCAGCAGTGTGGAGTATAGTGTCCTGATCATAGCTCTCTGTAACCTCCAATCACTGGGCTCAAGGGACCTCCTATCTCAGCATACTAAGTAGCCAGGACTACAGGTGTCTGCCACCATACCAGGATAATTTTTTATTATAATTACTTTTTGTGGAGATGGAATCTTATTCCACAGCCCAGGCTGGTCTTGAATATATAGCCTTAAGTGATCCTCCCACCTTGGCTTCTCAAAGTACTACTAATACATACATATAAAGAACAATCTACATAGCCAAAAGTTATAATGAGTATGAAGTGAATAGTTTGATAATTTTTTCTGCCTTTATAACTGACAAGAATTATAAGTTTTCAAGATGTACAATATGATGATTGGATATACTTATATATTATATAATGAGTACCACAGTCCAAATTAATTAACATAGCCATCAGCACCCATAGAAATTTGGTAGACAGCAGATTTTAAGTTGCTTTACTACACACACACATGCATACACAGACAATGAAAACTTAAATAAACAAAAATGATAGAATTTAGAGACTTGGGCAACTGGGTAACTAGCATCATATGTGAGGAAAAAAACACAATGGGAAGAACATAATTTGGAGGGAAGGGAGGGGAGAATTTCTATTTGTTAAATGTGAGTGCTCTATTTGATACTCAGATAAATATTGTATATGTGGCTTAATAGAATCTAAGAAAGATTTAGTTTATTGTCAGAGATTTAAGAACAAAAGAATAAATGAAAGTTGAATTTGTAGATATGAACATACTTATATGTAAATGCAGTATTTTATAGGATTGAGTAGAGTTAAAGAAAAGGTTGAAGATGAAATGGAACACCAACATTAAATAAAAGGGTAGAGAAAGAAAAAAAGAATGCCTAGACCATTAGATAAAGAGTAAAAAAGAAGATGGTACTGTGGTAGAAAGACTATGATAGAAAGAATTTATAATAGAGAAAGTGTCCCACAGGTCATAGCCTACAGATGGGGGTAAGTGGGATGGGAACTCATAAGCTTATCTTGGTATAGTAACACAGCAGTATAGTAACACCGCTGACTTGGGTGACCAAAAAGGTAGTGATTTTAGTAAAGTAGCGAAAGAAGAAGCCATCTTAGAGAGTGGAGGTTTTAGTGAATGGGAGCTTTAAACATGGAAAAAAATGCATGCAATCTATTCTTTTAGCAGCTTCTCAGTCAAGGAAAAGAAAGAGAAACTTAGAAAACAAGATATGAGAAGCATGAAAGAGACAAATCTAATAAAAGATAGAAGATGACAGGTTCTATTACAATATTAAAGGAAAAAATGCACCAAATGTTTAAATGGGAAGACATTTTAGAGGCTTCTTCCAATCTGTCCAGATATAAGGTATTTCGATAGAAAATACTGGTAATTAATTACTGATTTAAGATCAGAACTGAGGTCTCACAACAAAATATCATGTATATCTGTGTGCTCTACTCAAAAAAAAAAGCACTTGAAAAAGGTGTTTTGTGTATATATTGTCAGGAAACTTCTATTTTTGAGAGGACACCAATACTTCCTATCAAATAAGGAAGGAAGGAGATTTTGAATTGATACATTTCTCACCACTGAAGAACATAGATCTAAAAACTATTCTTCTTGTAGTTAAGAGTGCCAATCAGAAGCTGTGTAGAATATTATACAGCGTGATTTTGGAGAGGAGGAGATGGTCTAAAAATCTTTTAAAACTAATTTTAAGAAAACTTCACTGTATAATATTGTTTCTGTTTTCTCTTTTCTCTCTCTTAAGTTCCTGTCACTATTTGGTTATAATTCCTTTCTACTTCAATCACTGCTGTGATAAATTATTTGTCTATCAAAGAAATTGTCATGGAGTGGTAACTTTATTCCTCTATTTTTTTCTTTAAAGATTTTTCTACACTTTAGAGTTCTTCCCTGAAAATGGTCTTTAAATGGAATTAGTCTGAAAAACACATCACGCGGGAGTTTAGATTTCTCTTTAAATGCTGTTATTCTCTGATCACTTTCACTTTACATTTATACTTAAATAGGACACCTTGGTTATGAGCTGTAGGTGATTCAGGGTAAATAACTTGAAATGTCATAAAGTATTGATACCTCTGCAAAAGTCGGTCCCAAGAATGAATTGTGTTCTGTTTCCTCTAGTGTTGCTCTCCAGTATCTAACTCCTCCTGTAATACTCAATGCTCGTAACTGAATGAAAAAAATGTTCTAATGAAAAAGTGAAAATATTATATGTACATCAGAATGAAGACATTTTAGCTAGTATATTTTTGCTTGCCCAAGACAGCCACAGTTGTCCTCGTGTCTAACCTAGTAAGCACCACCCTTCATTTTCAAAAATATGTGTTTTGGCAGTAAATTATATAGTCACCATATTTATTAGCTATACTCACTGCTGTACTCATTACATTAGTATAGAAAAACTCTTTTTATAGTTTCTATATCTTTGATAGTAGTGCAAAGGTTGAAAATAACTAGGAGGTAGTAGAATTAATCAAACTGAACTTAAAATGGTATTAAAAAGTTTAAAATTCCAAAATGGGTATATACAAAATGAAGTGAAAATTGAAATAATTATTTGGATGTCTGGAAATGTTTTGATTCAGTTGTAAGTATTGGGAAAAAGGATTTTTACTTTTTCTGTATTGCCTAAATCATGTAAAATCTTTGGAAAAACATATAAAATAAGAAAATGCAGGTAAGGGTAATTATTTTTATAGATTGTAGACTTTTGCAGGCTACATAATCAAATATACAGGAAGAGGAGCAGTCTACGATCTGACGCAGGAGTGCTGTTGATATGAGATGAGAAAATGACCCTGTGTTAACATGCAAAGAAAGGATTAACATTCCCATCACCCTATTAACTTCTTCATGGGTTGCATAATGATTTCATTATAATCTTCAACTATGGACTCTTGAGCACTAAGGTTATTTGAAATTTAAATATGATATTCGGAGGTATAGAAGAAATACGGCTTTTATCCTCCAAATAAAATGAAGTTGCCAGAAAAGCAAAGAGAAGTTACAGTATTTGAGAAAGATTACATAACACATTAGAACTATCAATTCTCTCCTTGATGACAACATAATACAAGAAGGATTATACTGTACTAATTCCATATTCAAGTTAGAAATGAATAAAATTCTCTGAGTTTGCATTTTGTTAAATAACTTAATTTTAAAATGTTTCGATGCAGTTCAAAACAAGTGTTGAGGTTCAATGAGTGAGCTAGTGTTGGGGACCAAAGCAGAGATGGGCCCTACTGAAACTTGCTATTAGGAAGCCATCGTTGGATAAGGAGGAAAGATGTTAAAGTGCTAGCTCTCCTATTAAGGGACTTAAAGCAGGTGATAAAAATATTCCAACAAAATCAAAGGAGGAAAGAAGTTTTTCTCACTCTTGAGCACGTAAAATTCTTTTCCACGTGATCTGGTCTATAAAGATGAGTTTCACACCTATTGGGTAGAGTGCACACGACTTTGACTCTATCTGTCCAAAAACAAAATATGTAAATAAAAAGTGTACCACATAGTCTGAAACTTTAAAAAAATACTTTAAAAAGATGAGTTTCAATTATTTTAATGAATTATCCTATATTGTACCTACTGTATTCCTGGTACTAATTAAATATTCCAGATATCGCCATGACATTGGTAAAATGTAGTTCTCTTCAACAGCACCAGATTTAATGTGCCCAGTGTTTTCTCGTATTGCTTCCAGTTTTCCTGTTATAAGTACGGCTTTGAGGAATATTTTCTATGCACATCTTCTTCTGTACAGTGTAAAAGTTTCTCTTAAATACTTAGCAGAATTTCTGAGTAATAAGATATGCTTATTTTCATTTTTACTGGAAATTGGCAGATATCTCGCCAAAAGGTTTATGTCCATTCTGAGACTTGCCCCAGTACATCAGAATATAGTCTTTTCTGCCACATTCTCACCAGTCCCTATTATTATTTACTGCTTTAATATTTTGCCATTCTAGCAGGAAAACATACATTATTTCTATAGCTTATAATGCTTATAAGTGAAGTTGAGTATACTTTCATTTGCTTATTGCCCATTAAGATTCTTATTTTGGGGTGAATTTTCTATGAACATTATTAAGGCAGTTTGAATTGGATGTTTTCCCCTTGCTTATCCTTACTGATTTCTAGTTATTTACATATTTTGAATACTATTTGGGGGTATGTTTTGTAAATGCCACACCTTGAACTGCAAATTAACAATGAGGGACCAAAGATTTTTGTTTTTGTTTTTTCTTATGTAAAGCTTTATTTTAGGTATAAATGTACAATGTAAAATTTACTCTTTTTAGGGCAATTGTTTTCCACAAAGTATACAGCAATTCAAAAGGTCTTCATGTGACTTTCTGACCAATCTCTTCCTCCAGCCTTAGCGTCTGGCAACTTCTGGGTTATCTGTTCTCTATCTCCAGAATACCATAGCAGTATATATAGAATCATAAAATATATATCTCCCTGCAAAAAAATACTTCACAGCTATAGATATGGAAATATATAACTATTATTATGTACATTGTATATATCTATATAGTATATATCTAATAATAAATACTAAGTACGTACTTTATATGTCTATAGCTGTGAAATGTTTATTATATGGACGTAACAAAATATATTTATTCACCAGTTGAAGGACTTTTGTGTTGCTTCAATCCAAATGGCATTGGAATACTTCCTGCATTTAGCAAGGGTAAGGATTGTAGGATGTCCTTTGGACCACAGTTTGCCCTCAGTAACAGAATATGGGGGGTTTAGGAACTTTCTCTATCTCACTGGGAAGCTACAGAATCTAAATGTATGCTGTTTCACCAATTGCTTTCCTTGTTCCTTATGTTCTAATTAGACATGAAATTGAACATATATCAGTAAATAAAGGGAATAACTCTAAGCTTGGGTAGCAAAATTTTATGTAAATGAATTTCTTTTTATCTTAAATAAATGGCTTAGTTTAAAAAAAAAAAAGTAACAAGAAATGCATAGTAGATATTTACCAAAATCTCAAAGTACTTTTTATTTAAGGATTAAAGATTTAACTACAAAATTCAACAGAGGTTGAGGGTCATCTTGAGAGAAAATCAATATTTTTTTTTTTAGGGAAATCAAATTATTTCCTAGTAAACATATTTCTAAAATGATATGTAAGTAAGTAAGCTTACTCATTTTATAAACATTTATTAATTTTATAATTAAATTTGCTTCATCAGTTAAGAGTAAAGTTTTTAAAATAACCCACACTGCTAACCTATAATTAACTTGGCTTTTAATTCCACAGTAACAGAATCCTTTAATAACAGCTGTATTCATTCATCCAGGAAAATATTATGATTTTTTAAATTAATCACTTATTCTCATAGACATTTGCATTGGCTGTGTGGCCCTTATAAGCGAATATGGCACTGCCACAAAATGGCAAATGAATTACAGCATGAAAGGTCATTTGTAAAATTTCTGACAGCTTAGAACATTAGAAGGTCAAAAATCAATGGCACATTGTCCTATTCTGGAAAACTCCTTGATCTAATCAAGACACCGTGTAGGCTTTTACAATCCAAAATAATTATACTGTCTATGAAATTAGACATTCAGGTTTGCAGCTACCATTTTAATAAGAAATGAATCAGATATTAGAAAAAGGTAGTATTTATTTCCTTGTTTTCTTAGAAGCAAAAGTTTCTGTTCAGCACAAACACATTTCCCTCTCATGTCTATTCTTTAATGTTACATTTATAAAATTGATGTGTATTTTCACCATTAATGAAATCTCTGACAAAATGAATATGCACAAATATAGAATTGTAAATTCAAGGATAATTTATCCTTGAAATCAGGTTTTTATTCTCTCATTAAATGTGAATTTGAAATGATCTCTATGAGGTAGTATTTTGATTAGTATGAATACTTATTTTCCCACAAATATCATTTTTAGGATTATTGGTTGCCTTATTTCAAGTTAAGGAAAATATACTTTTTTTTCCTTGTTTACACAGGAAGCAAAGGATTTTTAGAGTTAAAAAACATGACTGGATATCCAGTTTAACAATATTATTTATATTCCAGTGAGTAGGGTGCCAGCCCCATATACCAAGGGTGGTGGGTTCAAATCCACCCTGGCCACACTGCAATTAAAAATAAAAAACAGCTGGGCATTGTTTGGGCACCTGTAGTCCCAGCTACTTGGGAAGCTGAGATGGGAGAATTGCCTAAGCCCAAAAGTTGGAGGTTGCTGTGAGCTGTGACATCAAAGCACTCTACCATGAATGACAAAGTGAGATTCTGCCTCTAAAA
The DNA here is from genome assembly GCA_963574575.1 of Galagoides demidoff. Taxonomy (NCBI): domain Eukaryota; kingdom Metazoa; phylum Chordata; class Mammalia; order Primates; family Galagidae; genus Galagoides; species Galagoides demidoff. The sequence continues at coordinate 15,991 of CAUYQV010096697.1, forward strand.
AAAAAAAAAAATATATATATATATATATATATTTATATTCCAGTAAGCAAAATCATCAGTTAATTTTGCAAGTAATGTGTATTATATTGAAACATAATAGAAATTAGAGTCAATTAACATGAGTTTGAATTCTAATTCTGCCACATTCTAGGATTGTGGAAACAGCACATCATTCTTTGAATTTCTTTTTCTTTAATCTATAAAGAGAAAAGAATAATCTAATTAAAAGGTTATATAGTTTTATAAAAAAATATATAAAAGTATGTACCTAGACATATTAGTGAACCACAAAGTGCCAGTCACATCTATGTTATTATGTGGAGCGAAAGATAAAGCAGTCTTGAGTGCTTAGAAATTAGACAAATTAAATATTATTTTACTCTAAGAACTACACCATTAAAGTAACATACCATAACAGAGCTAAGCAAATCACCAAAAAGACATAATGACTGCTGTTAACATGTTTCCC
>CAUYQV010096698.1:0-16354 GCA_963574575.1 Galagoides demidoff
CACTGACACCCCTCACCCCAGTGAGCTCACACAACGCACACTGACACCCCTCACCCCATGAGCTCACACAGTGCACTGACACCCCTCACCCCATGAGCTCACACAGGACACACTGACACCCCTCACCCCAGTGAGCTCACACAACGCACTGACACCACTCACCCCAGTGAGCTCACACAACGCACTGACACCCCTCACCCCAGTGAGCTCACACAGCACACACTCCCACCCCTCACCCCAGTGAGCTCACACAGTGCACTGACACTGCTTACCCTCATGTGCCCACACAGCACACACCACCAGTGCGCTGGGCACAGCTCACACCCTCATCAGCTACCACCCCACCAAGAGTCTTGGCAGTGGTAACCATGACAGCACCGCTGACAGCATTGTGTCACCTACATGGAGGCAACTGCTCTTCACGCAGGCTCAGAGCTCAGGGCCCACTCACTTCTCGCCTCTCATCACTGCTGACTTAGCCACGGTACTTCCAACGCAGGAACCTTGGGGCACACACTCTAGCCACAGCATGACTTTATCTACCTTCTCCTAAGGACAGTCCCAAGCAGCAGGGTCTTTATTGTCTCTACTTCATCACAGGGACCCTGTGGTATAGTCAGGTGAGATGGCCAAGGTCACAGAGATGAAGATGACCAAGATCCAACCACCCAGCCTGAGTCTGGCACCCACTGACCCCTGGGAACTGCCAGTCCCGGGCCTCTGCTCTATAAATTCGTGAGTGGCAGTGGGGGGCCACAGCCCGCACCATCCCCAGGTCACTCGGGGCACTGGCATCCCAGCCGTGCCTCCAGGAGAGTTGGTGTCCAAACCCAGCTGGCAGGAGGTGCCACAGAGGCAATGTGAGGACCAGCAGACAGCAGGGCTGCGGTGGGGAGCCCCCCTTCAATCCCCCTGTCACTGCGGTCACCACCACTTTCCTAGGCTAGGATGTGGCTTGATATCTTTCACTGAAAATTCATTCTTCCTTCAGCCAAATTGCCTGAATATCCACCACTAAGTAAACTCTGAATCAGAAGCCAGCATTATAAAATATTTTTAAAAATTCATAACAGGTTTTATTTTTCCCAAACCTCCAAAAGAAATGGGCAGTTCGTGATCAGGTTTATTCTTCCTAGATGTAAGCTCAGGGAGCAGCGCACTCCAAATCCCCAGGGGGCTCGCCAGCTGAGGGTCCCCGCCAGGCAGGGGCTTGGGCCTGTGTTCCAGGGCGGTGATCCGTCAGGAGCTGGAGCAGCATTAGCATGGCTTTCCTCTTGTCACACGGCCATCATACAGCACTAAAGACACACCTGGGAAGAGGGCCCCACAGGCCTTGGCAAAATCTGCCATTCATTATTTGTGCAATGTCAGAAATGCACTTTCTTCATTCTGGGTCTCATTTCCTCATTCATTTACTGATTCATCACACAGATACATTGAGAAGCTCTGTGGGCTGTTCTGGGCACGGGGCTGCCAGGAAACTAGATAGGCGTGACTCCCACCTAGAGGCCTGTCTGTCTGCAGGGCTGGCTAGGCAGACAGAGAACTGCCAAGGCTCCCTGGCTTGTACCAGCAGGAGCTGGAGTCTGCAGCTCTCACCTGGCCCCTAGATGTGCTTGGGGTAAGATGGGGCAGGGGGTGTTTCCTGGGCCTCGTTCTGGCCCTGGCAGATGAGTCTGTGGCCATCAGAGGGATGAGAAGATGCCCACAGGACCCCTGGACAGCCTGGAGCAGCCCAGCACAGCTCCAACCACGTGATGTGGCCAAGCTGAGCCCCACACCCACCCCAAAACCAGCAGGTGGGGCCGTACCCTCCACCCACCACAGAGGCTTTGCTAGGTCACCTGCACAGAGCATGGGGACAGAGAACCACCTTCCCACCTGCTCCAGAGGAAGCCAAACATATCCATATAAGATCCCAAACTGTGAGAGACACAAGGCCCGGAACCAGGGGCTGAGAAGAAGCCGGGTCCAGCATTGCCCTCCAGGTGCCCACAGCACCAGCACTACCTCCTGCCCGTGACCCACAGCTGTCACCAGGAGGGACCTGTTGGAAAGGAACTGACACACAGGCCATTCACACAGGGCCCACCGGTGACACTCAGGCCACTCACACAGGGCCCACCCGTGACACACAGGCAACTCACACAGGGCCCACCGGTGACACTCGGGCCACTCACACAGGGCCCACCCGTGACACACAGGCTGCTCACACAGGGCCCACCGGTGACATGGCCCACCCGTGACACACAGGCCGCTCACAGAGGGCCCACCTGTGACACATAGGCCGCTCACACAGGGCCCACCGGTGACACTCAGGCCATTCCCATAGGGCTCACCCGTGACACACAGGGCCAACCTGTGCCACACAGGCAGCTCACACACGGCCCACCGGTGACACACAGGCCATTCACACAGGGCCCACCCGTGACACACAGGCCACTCACATAGGGCCCACCCGTGACACACAGGCCATTCACACAGGGCCCACCCATGACACACAGGCCCACCTGTGCTTGGCTCTGGGCCCATGGTGTTGGTGTGTTATCCCAGGACAACCATACACAGAGTGTGCCCCCTTCCATCTGGAGAGTGCAGGGCTGAGACCCTGAGGGGACATTAGCCTGTCACAGACAGGGCTGGCATCAAGAGGAGCAGAGCAGTGCCTGGTCTCCAGAGAGCCATCAGGCCTGTGTCCCTACTGGTCACACACATTCAGTGCTGTGATTCTGGGGTGGGTGCCCATGAGCTAGAGGACAGGGCTCGATGGGCCAGGAGGGGCAGACAGGCCAGTCCACAGGATCCAGGAGCCTCTTCCTCCCACTAACTAAGCAGCCCCCACTGAACACCCTTAGCTGAGCGGGGGAGGCTGCCAGGAGGCCTTGACCCTTCGTCTCTGAGAGGGGTCTGTGCAAACACACAGGCGCTTGACATCTTCAAAATGAAATTGAGCTTTATATGTCAGCGTTTGGCCGGGGAGAGAAAATAAATGCCACTGAAGGCCAAGTTGTCATGTCCACGTGGTGATCATTTTCTGGAGCGTAAAGGCAGTTAACACAGAGTGAGCTGAGAGGACGCCCGAGAGGCGATGACACAGCCTCAACAGTGGTGTCCTGGAGCAAACGGAGGCTCACAGCTACCAAGGAGCTCGGGGCCTCTGGACCAGAGCACTGCTTCTCCTGGTAGAAAAATGCGCCTTCCATGCATAGCTAAACCCTCCGCCCCCAGCTCGCCACCTATGCTTCTCTGCAGCCTGTCTCCTGGCTGGCCAGCTCCCTCTCTCTGCTCCTGTCACACCCTGGCCTCACAGCGAGGGTTTCAGCCAACACGCAGAGCTTGTCTCCCTTAGGCAGGTGTGGCCGCACCTATTCCTATCCACAGCACACATGACAACTGGATGTGGCAGCCTCTGTGCCCCTAGTTTCCATCCTTCTGCTTCCTGATTCTCAGCCATGTAAGGATGTTTCCCGGGTTCTCACCCTGAAGCCTCTTCTGGCCAGCCCTAGGGAAATTGTTTTGCCTGCCTACCCCTAAGGATGACACCAGAGGAATCCTCTGGACAGAAGGGCCATGTTTGTGCCTGGAAGATGCTGGCTTCTAAGCCCTGAGCACATGTCCTTGAGGGCAGGCCAGCCATGCAAAGGCACAAGGAGTCCTCTATCTGGATTAGGCCAAAGAAAATGTCCAAGACCAGAATCATGCCTGGGGCTACCACAGCCCCTTCCCAAGCCTCACCTGGTCCTCTTCATGCCACAGGCTGCAGACAACCAAACTCCCTCAACCCTCCCACACAGTCTGCAGCTGGCTCAAACTCACATTATCCCCAACCAGCCTCTGGCCAGGCCCCCACCCATGCACTGGCTCCTTCCCCAGTCATCCACAGAGGCAGGCCTAACAGTGTCCCTCAACTCTGCATCTCCCTTCCTGGGCTTACTTCCCAGTGTTGCTTACTGGGCCCTGCACAGCCACGTCCCCATGCAACTGGAGGTCACATCTTTCAATAGCCACACTGATGCCCTTTCAGAACCCAGAAGGATACAGGCCCATCATATCCTAGCCATGCGATCCACAGGTCCCCCCTCCTCAGGTACAAGCCTGAGCCCAGCCTGCCTCTCCAAAGAACATTCACTTTGTATGCTTGTGCATTCTTTCTCTCCATATGTCGTGGCGACCCAGCCTTGTGCCACACCCTCTACCCCAGAGTGGGCAGGACCTGTTATAGCCCATGGTCAGGGCACAGGACTAGGAGTCTCTTTTGTGACTCTGCTATGTGAGTTGGTGATGCCAAGCCTGCCAGCAAGTGCTCTCATCTCTTTGATGAATCAAGTGCCCTGTTAGGCAGAACTGTGTGGCACAGAGCTGAGGGTGGCATGAACAGAGGCCCCCAACACCAGGTGGACGTGGAGGCAGAGCCTTCCCCAGTGGGCTTCAGATGACCACACAGCCACTGTGGCCACACCAACCCCATCAGGAACCTGAAGAGTAAGTGGTTTCTGCTCTGGCTTCCTCAGACAGGGAAAATGGACAGGCAGCAACAGTGATGCTTTGGGGCCACCGCACTGAGGGAGGGGGCCCGCAAGATGCTGCCCAGGGCCCTGAAGTGGCTTCCCAGGGTGCGAGGGAAGCCTTTGGGAGGATTGCTCCTGGTTGTGCAGAGCTTGGGAGGCCCCCAAGTCACACTGCAGGGGCTGAGGAGGAGCCGGAAGATGGGTTGCAGAGTCAGCGAGAGGGATCAGGGCAGCAGCCACAGGAGGGAGGCCTTGCTGCCTGCAGAACTTCGGGGACTCCTGGGCCGGCCAGGCCTGAGCAGAACTCTACTGTGGCCAGGGAGATGCTTCCCTGATGCCCCATCTGCCAATCAAAGCGTGAGCTGTGTCGTCTCCAGGCCCCTGTGCTTCTGAAGCTCCAAGATTCAGCAAATGAACAATGATCCTTGGTGAGCTGAGCTGCTGGGAAAGTCATTTTTCTCTCTCTCTGGAGAAATTAAAGGTGTGAAGCCCACAGCTATAATGGCCTCAGCTCTGACCAATTGGCCCATCACAAAAATAACAGAAGAGGGAGTGTCGGCTGGAAAGGCCGGGCAGCGTTCCTAGCTCCATGACAGTTGCGCTCAACAAGCCTTGTGCCCCAGAACTTCATGGCACCAGCTTCAAGGGCACATGCAGGGACCCGTCCCCAGGCCTCAAGTAACTTGGTAAATGCTCCCCAAAAGGCAGGGCATGTGAGGGGCAGAATCGTGCCCCCCCATTCGCATGCTGAAGTCTTAACCCCCTAGGACTTCAAAATGTGACTGAGTTTTGCTGACAGTTCTTTAAAATGTAATGAAGGTAACAGGAGAGCCTGCCAGTGGCCCCTAAACCTGGAAGATGGTGTCGTTATAGGAAGGGGAGTACAGGACACACACAGACATAGCGGGGTCCCTGTGTGAGGCCGCAGGGAGCAGATGGCACAGGAGGCGGCCTTGGGAACCCGCCAACACCTTGATCCTGACCTTAGGGCCTCCGGAACTGTAAGCCAATTAATTTCTGTTGTGTGTGTCCTCCATGCCACAGTCCTGCATCACGGCAGGCTGAGCGCACTGAGACAGGCGTGAAGTCTCAGGCTCCGAGGCCCAGGCGCAGAGGTACACACGTAACTATGATGTGGTCTCAGCACACAGGGAGCAAAGAGGAATCTGATCAGCCTCTAGAGAGGGCGAGAACCAAACACACTTCACATGAAGGCTCAGCCGTCAAAATGGCAGCCGCCTTCTCAACGGCAGCACCAGATGCCAGACAAGGAAGCCGAGTTTCAGGCAAAACAGTCCCCACCTGAAAGCCCATGTCCCGCTAGCTACCTGCTCAGGGTAGGGTGCACCAACGAGCTTATTCCAAGGATCAGAGGCGCCTCCAACACACCCTTCCACAAGAATTTGTTCCACTAAATAAGAAAATAAAACATAAAAGAGGAAGGGAGACATCCAGGGATTCCTAGACGAGTCTGAACGGGGATCCCTAGAGGCGAGTGGGCGCAGGCAGCCAGCGGTCAGCAGCACTCCGACCAGGTGGGAGCAGGTTCCTCAAAGAGATCAAATGAGCAGGACGCCTGATGTGTTTAAATGTCCCGAAGTATTTACACAACTGGGGGAGAGTTTGAGATGGGATTAGTGCTAAGTGTACAGAAAACTAAGCGAATGGAAAAATCAGACCATTATTACTCCAGGGGGGAAATGTTGATGCAGGAAAGGAAAAGAAATAACGTGTTAGGGGTTCAGCTTTGCGGCGTGTTTGCAATATTGATCTTGCAGAAATGGCATGATTATTGTACTGGGAGGGCGGGTGGCAGCGGCAGGAGGCAGGTGGAGGGCCTCGGAACCACAACACTCAATCCCTCTCCTCCACCGGGCAAGTCAATACGTAAAGCCAAAAACTAAAAATATCAACAAGCCGTGTGTGCACGCCATTTGGAGAAAAGGTAAAATGCCACAGTCACCAGGGACAGGTGGTGAAATGCTTGGCCTGGGGAATGCAGAGCTGTGGGGAGGGCCCCCGGGACCTGATAGCTTCCTGACAAGCCTTGGAGAACTTGCGAGGTGGAGACCTTTGGGAATTGGTCCACACATGTAGCTGCCTTTGTCTCCGAGGGCTCCCATAACAAAGCCACAAAGAAGGTGGCTTAAAACATCACAGATTCATTCCCTTACAGCCTTGGAGGTCAGATGTCCAAAAATCGAGATGCTGGCAGGTCTGCACTCCTCCTGGGCTCCAGGACAGAGAATTCCTGTTTCATCCAGCTTCCAGGGGGCTCCAGAGACCCTTGGCTTGATTGCAACCCCCAGTCTCTGTCCCTATCTCCCCATGTGTCTCTCATAAGGATATTTGTAGGTGGGGCTCTGACTTTCACTTCAGCTGCAAAACCCTTCTCCAACAAGGCGATAGTAGCTAGTTCTGTGTTAGTATGGGGACACCCTGGGAGGCGGCATCCTGCAACAGCTCTGCCAGGTTCTCTTCCTGTTTGAATGTCCCTGGAGATGGGAGGCTCTCTGCATATCGTGGCCAAGCATCTTCACGCTGAGCTCAGGCTTCTTCCCTGAGACCTCAGCCTGTCAGCTCCAAGGCAAGTTCTGGAACCCACACAGAGCCCAGGCAGGGAGGAGCTCTCAGGGTCAGTGGTGTGGGGATTAGGCCTGTTCCAAGTGTGGCATGAGAATCATGGGGATTGGTGCTGGCAGGAGTCCTGGGTCAGGGTGCTGACAGCAGCCAGTCCCCCATAGCCAGAGCATCCCAGGGGATTAATGCCAGATGGGGCTGCCAGCAGTCAGCCCTGTGTTTGCATCTAAGGAGTTTCCTCTGGCAAGCTGTCAGCTGTACCTGTTCTAAGTCCCAAACTCTGCTCCTGGAGAGAAACACAAAGGTCACCCAGCCTCCTGCACAGGACCTACCTCATTGCTATTCTGGCCACGGGCAATACCCACTCTCAGAGGGCCTTCCCTGGTGCTCCATGCATACACACTCACATGTGAGTACATACAAATGCGACTCAACCTCATCCACACATATCATACACACACATACAGGCCCACACACTCAGCACTTACACACTCACAATGTACAGAAATGCTGACATACAGACACTCACATATGTGCACATGTGAACACGTACACTGTCACCCACATATGTGAGGACATGCACACTCACACAGGTGCACAAACACTAAGATGGGAGTTCCACTGGCCAAACCACGGAGCAGCTGAGCCAGGACACCATGCAGTCATAATGTCCCAGCCCGTTTCCTGGGAGACTGGCATCACCAGCGACAGGGGCTGTGCCTGTAGTGCTTGGCATGGACCATTGTGCCCAGAGCAGGCCTGAAGCCTGCCCCACCTTGAATAAGCCTGTGTTGAATGAATGAATGAGCAGAGAGGGAATGAATGAAGCGCCCAGTTGTCCTGCCCTTCAGCCTCCCAGACCGTACTTCTCCCTCCCTGCCCTCCCAGCACACAGCAGGGCATGGTGGCAGCCACAGTGCCCTTCTCAGCCCCTCTGCCCAGTGTGGCAGGGGCCAAGCGCTCGGCACAGGGGCAGACAGCTGGCTGGCCTCATCTCCCGCCCTGCCTGCCCTCTTCCCTTCCTGCCCGGGAATTCTTATCTGCAGCTGTTCCAATCTGGAAGCAGATTTGCCTCAGGGGACGTGCTGGCTGGCCTGGGATTAAGTCCCTGCCTTTGCCACCTCGGGAGGTGATGCTGTTGGGTTGATGTCGCAATTTTCTCTTTCTCCTAATTAAACAGAAAGCTCAGCCATGGAGGGGGAGGGAGGAGAAATGAAGAATTAGAGGCATTTGCCTGCACAAGTCCAGCGGTTCCAGGCTTTCCATTTAGTATTTAAAAGCCTCCCGCATGTCTGCTGCACAGAGATAGGAATGGCGCAGTAAATGGCAATTTCCCACCTTCTCACGGCCCGAATGTGGGGGAGGGGAAGCAGCAGTGAGAAACAAGCCAGGAGGCTCCGGAAGCCTGCGCAGCAGGACGAATGGGGACTCTCTGAGAAAGTCCCCACACATGCATGACTGGTCTCTACCTTCTGCTGCTGCTGGTCTTTGCCCTCCCCCAGGTGAGGACCAAGGGCCGTGACAATGCTGGAAGCCTGGGCGGAGTGGCCCTGGGCCTTGGGGACCCTCCCTGATGCATCTGAGGTGCTGCAGAGGGCTGTCCTGGGGACAGGAGCTTGCCTACAGTCCATGAGATCACAACTGTCACCCCTGTTTTGAAGCCAGAGAGCCAGATCAAGTTGTGGGTTTGTCCTCCTTCCCTCACTGGGCTGGGCTGAGTGGTCTCCAACCAATTCGCCAGGCCCCAAGGCCAGTCTTAGATGCAGCAGGTGTCATTTGGACTCACAGGTCCTAGGCCACAAATGGCCACTGCTCCGTGGGAGGGAAGCTGGGAACTGGCCAGGGAGAAGGGGCAAGAAGGTGACATTCAGCTACCCAGCCTTCTCAGGGCGTTTGAATCCACACCCCAAGCGCAGAAGGACACAGCAGACCTGGGAGGCCCAGGCAGGGCAGGGAATGGGCTCAGGAACTCAAGGCAGCATGTGGGATTCAGAGCTGGCTGCGTGTGGCTGGGAACACTTTCTCTGAGGGAGGTGATCGTGGAAGTGAACTTTGGGGTGAGCAGTTCCTGGGACCAACCCCTGGCTCCAGCAATGCTAAAGGTCCCCAGCCAATTTCCACGGTCCCCAGATGGTGGCCCCATCCACAGGGTCATAACTCACGTGGCTTCTGGGCAGTCTCACCTTGTGCCCTGTTCTCTGGTTCATACAGACTGGGGCCTCCTGCAGCCCTGCACCTGGGCCTGAGCCCCGCATCCATGTGAGCAGACAGTCCTGAGTGCTGAGCATGGCACAGACGCCACCTTCAGCCACGCCCCAGTGCTCTGCAGCAGCTCTGACCCAGGACAGTCCCACTACAGAACAGGGGACCACCTCTGCCCCAAGTCCCTCACCACAGCCCTGCCCCCGTGGGGTCTCAACTAACTTGCTCTTGTGGGGCCTCCGTCTGCCCTCCACCTGTTCTCACCCAAGGCACCAAGAAGTAAAGAGGTAAATCCAAACACCTCCCGCAGCTACTGTGGCCCCACCCTGGGCTCTGGCCCCCACCCTGGGCTCTGGCTCCCCACCTCGGGCTCTGGACCCCCACCTTGGGCTCTGGCCCCTCCACCCTGGGCTCTGGCTCCCCCACCCAGGGCTCTGGCCCCCACCCTGAGCTCTGGCTCCCCCACCGTGGGCTCTGACTCCCCACTTTGGGCTCTGGCTCCCCACCCTGGGCTCTGGCCCCCATCCTGGGCTCTGGCTCCCCACCCTGGGCTCTAGCCCCCACCCTGGGCTCTGGCTCCCCACCCTGGGCTCTGGCCCCCATCCTGGGTTCTGGTTCCCCACCTTGGGCTCTGGCCCCCCCCCCTGGGCTCTGGCCCCCCACCCTGAGCTCTGGCCCCCACCCTGGGCTCTGGCCCCCACCCTGGGCTCTGGCCCCCATCCTGGGCTCTGGCTCCCCACCTTGGGCTCTGGCCCCCCACCCTGGGCTCTGGCCCCCACCGTGGGCTCTGACTCCCCACCTTGGGCTCTGGCCCCCCACCCTGGGCTCTGGCCCCCACCCTGGGCTCTGGCTCCCCACCTTGGGCTCTGGCTCCCCACCCTGGGCTCTGGCCCCCATCCTGGGTTCTGGCTCCCCACCTTGGGCTCTGGCCCCCCACCCTGGGCTCTGGCCCCCACCCTGGGCTCTGGCTCCCCACCCTGGGCTCTGGCCCCCACCCTGGGCTCTGGCTCCCCACCTTCCCCCTGAGATTTAGACTCATGCCTGCCTGGCTGGAGCTCCCTCTGCACAGGGCCTTCTCCAACCACTCAGCCACCAGCCCTGACCAGCGTGGTCCTCTCGCAGGTGGAATGGACTCTCACCTGAAATGCGGTGAGACCAGTTTGTCCGCATCTAAGTGGTTTGTTCCCCATCTGAATGTGAGTTCAAAGCGGGGCTGAGTGCAATCTGGACACATCCAGCATGGTGTCTCTGGGGCCAGAGTGAGGAAGCCTGGCTGCAGGACTCAGGAGCTCTGGGACATATGATGAACGAATGCATGGATGAATGAACCTCTCCCCACCTTAGGAACCCCCAACACTGAAGGGGTTAAAATGGTGAGGAGGATGAAGAAATGGAGCCAACACTGGTACCAGGCCGAGGTGGCGGATGGGGAGGTGCCCTGGGGGGCAGAGAGGGAGGAGGCACTTCAGGGCTGCTCAGAGCGCTGCGAGTGGTAGGTGACCCACCCTGGAACTGCTCTGCTGGTGGATAGATGGCACCCCTGGGGCTGCTGGGTGGGGGTAGAGAAAGGAGGGAGAGAAGAGACACACAGGCCTCTGCTCTGCACCTGCGTCCACCCCAAGCTGCGTCCTCCCATCTCTCTCTGACCTCTCCCTGGTGGTGGACCCAGCATTCTTTCTCCCCCTTGGTGAAGGCAGAAATAGTCCTGTTTGCCCAAAATCACCATCCAGCAAAGCTCAGTGGATTCAAAATGATGGGGTGGCCTGGGACTGGGGCTGGAGTCTGACCTGGAACCTGCAAGCCCCAGAGCTAGCCCACCCTGCCTGCCCACCTTTACCCATGAATAAGCTGCCAGCATTCCTGGCCAAGCTGGTGGCCCCGGAGCCTGGCCATCCTGATGCAGCTGTTGTACTGTGTGCCAGTCACGACCACAGCCTGGGTAACCACAGTAACATTGACCTGTGCCCTGGGAATTTCCCAGAGGGCCAGATGGAGCAGGGCCTGATGGCAGAGCTGCACAGAGTCTCGGCACGCCATCCAAGTGCCAAGCGCTTATTAATCCCACAGCGCGAGGCTCTCTGAAGTGGCTCCCCCGCCTCCCTGTCTCCTTTGTCTGGGCGTAATTGTCCAGGCCCTGCCTCTCCAGCTCTGTGATTAATTGCTTGGGGAAGGCAGTGCGGCCACTTAACTCCCTCCTTACTGCACCTTGTCTCCAAAGAAGGGGGCAGGTGCTGGCAGGGGCCATCTCGGGAACCTGGGACTTGGGTCAGGACCCCAGGCTCAAGGCCCAGCCCCTGGCCCCAGCTGTGAGCCTCAGTTTCCCCATTTCTGAAATGCAGATAAAGCCCCTGTGCTGCCTTCTGGTTAATTCATCTGCTCTGTTTAATTCAACTCCAAATCCCTTGACAAGGCTTGGACCCATTCGAGCGTGTCTATCACACCAGTCAGTGTGGCAAGGCCTGTTGCAGAGATGAATAAATCAGCGAGGGAAGCGCAGAGGAGGGAGGCCAGGGAAAGTGGTGGTTTCTACAGGTGCGGGCGCGGGGCAGGAGCCCAGGGGACCCGAAGGACCAGAATGCCTTTGACAGCAACAACTTAATGCCAACAGTAGCCGCCGTGTGTTCAGCACCTGCTCCTCGGGTGCCAGGCCCTGCCCTGAGATTGGAGTTCAATCTGGGTTCCTTCCGGCACCCACCAAGTATGAGAGGGTGGCCAGGGATGAGGTGGCCAAGAGCAGACTGGCCTCATACATGGGGGTGGCTCCAGTTTAAGAAAAAATCCTTTGAGGTCACTGTTTCTGAACAGGTGTGGTGTGCCCAAGGGTCGGACAAGTAACCTTGCTTTTCTCTCTATGGCCAGTTCTGTGCAACCCTTCAAATGGCTGTTTCTTGTACCATTCATTGTCTCTTAGAGAAGGGCTGATCTGGCCTTAAGTCACAGGGAGCTTAACTGACAGCTGCAGAGCTTGGGGTCCTTCCAGAGTTCCCTGCTACCTCCTTTGAGCACCCCCAGGCAGGCAGGTGAGTGAAGAGGGAACAAGGAGCATTTGTACAGAAAATAGCACCAGGCCAGGGTGAGCCAACCCTGCCAGGGCCTGTGCTGGGAAGCGAAGGGCAGAGGGATGGGCCCTGACAGCCAATCTGGAAACAGCAGGAGGCCAGGCAGGTAGACAGAGGCTGAGGCAAAGCCCAGAGCCATGCCGGGCCCAGCCTTGCTAAAGGCCACTCCAGGACCTCAGCAGCTGAGGCATGACAGGACCTGGGAGAACCTTCCAGTCAGTGCCAGGCCCAAGACAGGAAAGGGAGCTTCTTCCCTGGGTGCAAAATTTAAAGAAGGTGCCAGAAAAATCAGATAAGATAAATGCTCTTTTAATGCATTTTTAAAAACAAAATTAATTTTAAAAAACTTGATAACTCAATTTTAGCCCAGGAATATGGGGAGAGGGAAGAGGGTAGGGAGGGGAGGGGGAAGGTGGGTAGAGGAAGGGTGATTGGTGGGATCACGCCTATGGTTCATCCTATAAGGGTACATGTAATCTCTCTAAATGTAGAATATAAATGTCTTAACACAATAACTAAGAAAAAGACATGAAGGCTATGTTAACCAGTTGGATGAAAGTATTTCAAATTGTATACAGAAACAGTACACCGTACCCCATGATAGTATTAATGTACACTATGATTTAATAAAAAAAAAAAGAAAGAAAGAAAAGAAAATGGGCTTAACACACACAAAAAAACTTGAAAGTGAACAAATATCAAAATTGTAATAAAAGTAGGATCCATAGGTCTGGGATTCTAATGAAATGGGTGCAAACACCTAAGAGCTGATAGAAATGATGCATTTTAAACATGTGAGGAGTTGATACCGGCTTGCTTTTGTATTTTAATTGACAACACCAATTGCACACACTTGCTGTGTACAACGTGATGCTTTCACGCGTGCACACGTTGTCAAGTGACTAATCCCACCATGAACTGCCCTAGCGCCTCGTCTATGTGTGTGGTGAGAATGCTTAAGATCCACCCTCTCATTCACACTGGGACTCAGAGCACAGCACTCCTCCCAGGGAACCTGCCCCAGCAGTGCCACCAGCCCCTGCCCTGCACTCCAGGCTGGGGACACCATCTGACCTGCTGAGCTCAGAGGGTTCCTCTCCCAGATGGGGACTTGAGCCAGTGAAACCCAGAGTCCGGCAGACCAGCACACAGTCTCAAGGCTGTCATTTTGGCAGGACCAAGATGGCCTTGGGCAGACAAAGGACACCAACCTCCCCATAGTCTGGCTTTCTCAGCATCTGCTGGTACTCCTAACCTGCTGCCCTTTCACCCTAGCATGCAAGACAATCAAATGGCCCAGACACTCCAGGCCCTGGAATGAGGGCTCTGGAGGAGTTGTCTTGGGCGCCAGGTGGAAGGATGTGGATTTGGGGAGCTCCAAGATGGCAGAATGGCAGCAGGCAGGGCCATGGTAGAAATTCGTCTCAGTCTATCCTCAAAGAGGACGCTTCCCTCCAGTCTCCTCCACCTGGGACACATGCAGAAGAGTCACAAGAACAGGGCGACCTGCTTCTGGACACAGAGGCCGCACACTCAGAAGCCGGATGCCCTGGTTTAAATTCTGGCTTTCAACTTGGTGCATTGTGGACCCAGGCAAGAAGCTGGGCCACCTCCCTCCTGTCTCCTGTAAAATGGGATAGTGACAGTACTTACATTGTAGGGCTGTGGCAAAGATTGTTAAACTAAATAAGGGCCATGCACAAAGCAGTGTGCCTGGCAGCCCATAGAGAGTACGGTCCAAAGACACAGCCTGGTGGCATTAGCACTGTCACCAACATCATTCCACACTTTGCCCTGAATGTGAGAAGGGATAGCAGGCATGCACCCCTGGGTAGGCCAGGGTGGGGGCCATGGGATGCCATTTCTCAGTTTGTCATTTCCAGCTCTGCCCTGAGCCGCCCCTCCTGAGTGGCCTTGAATAGTGGTCATTTCTCCTGCACTTTCCCCCAGAGTTCAGCATCTGAAAAGCAATCAGTCTTATATCTATCATAAGTTAATAATAAATGAATTTCCTTTGCCCAGTTTGCTGATACTGAGATCCAACATGCAGTGTCTGTGGCATAATATATTGCAACAACAGGTAACACCCTGAGCCACAGAGCAGCAGGAAAGCACGGTGGGGGGCACAGCCCCTTGCCGACCAGAAGTGCCCTGCCTCTGTCTCAATGCTACTGGCTCTGGGGGACCGTACTCCACACACCCTGGAGCCAGGGCTGGGACAAGAGGGACTCAAGTCCAGACCCTGCAGGTCTGAGTGCAGCCTGCGCATGATTGGCTGTGTAATGGGGGCACACTCTACCCCTTGGGGCACCTGCA
Organism: Galagoides demidoff; assembly: GCA_963574575.1. Taxonomy (NCBI): domain Eukaryota; kingdom Metazoa; phylum Chordata; class Mammalia; order Primates; family Galagidae; genus Galagoides; species Galagoides demidoff. The sequence continues at coordinate 14,666 of CAUYQV010096698.1, forward strand.
GTGTCACTTCTGTCAGAGAAGATGGACAAAGGCCACAGTGGGCATTCCCATCAGGAGTCCCTGGATGGCTGAGGACCCTGTGGAAACATGACCAGCCTCATCAGAACCTGAGAAACACCAGCTGGGGCACCCCTTCTGTCCCTGCCACTGTGGTAGCAGTTGGGAAGGAGGATGCTACCGTATTTGGTGAGGGTGTGGAGAGGAAGGACTCTGCACAGTGGCCGTGGGGCCAAGCAGGTACGGCAGTTCCAGAGACAGGCATGGGTCAGGGGTGGGGGGCATTTTGTAGGGCTCAGCCAGGTGCAGCAGGCTGGCACACGGCAGCTCCCCTGGGACGCATATCTCACAGGAATTCCCACAGGGATCCCAGAGGGGCCAGGGAACAGGGTGTCCTTCACACTGGTCCCGGTGACAGCCAGGAGTCTGGACCAATCAGCTTTGGCCTCTCTAAGATGCAAGGTTAGACCCACAAAACCGCAGCAGCTCCTAACAGTAAGCTCTGGGTGGAGAGGGAGGCCAGGGGCCGCCAGGCCAGGTTCCTGGGGTCCACTGGCCATAGGTCTTGTCAGCCCACAGTAAAATGCAGGTGGCGGGTAAGAGGGACACTGTGTGGAGCCCTGAGGCCCTGGCTGATATCCAGGCACAACGAGAGATACCTTAAAACCACACTGACAGGGACAGCCAGAGAGCAAATGGGTCCTCCAGGTGAAAGTCCCTCCAACAACAGGACATGTTTATGAGGCTGGAGCACAGGGGTGGGTATGAAACCTACCAGGGAAGCTGCCCCTGGGAACAGCGGGGAGCAGTTCAGGGTGTGGACAGCATGGTCTGTGGTGTCTGAGGCCCCTCAGGTCCTGGTCTGGCCCCAGACCCCAGGAATCCTCCGTACCCTCCACGGTCACGGCTTCTCAGCTCAGTGGGACTGGGGGGCTAACTATCCGGCAAGGCCAGAGCAGCACCAGAAGAGCGTCTCCCATTACAGGGGAGGTGTGTGGGGAGGACCGGGCCACAGTTGCCCTGAATGCCCAGGCTCACGAGGGCACTGGCCTGGCAGCTTCTGTGACATGCAGAGGCAGGACTCGGACAGGACCACAACTCTGTCTACAGCCCAGGGGCTGTCTTGAGAGGGAAGGGGCAGAGCAGAGCTAGGAAACGGCAACCACAGCAGGGGCCAGGGCTGGGGTAGGCCCAGACAGTGAGCTAGGAAAAGCAGCTCTGACCCAGAGGGGAGGGAATTTAACACAGGATTTGAGTTCATAACACGCCTCCCAGGTCCTGTGTTTCCTCCAGCTGTGATTGCTGCAGAGAGAAGAGCTTCTGGGGGTGGTGATGCCTCCAGCAGCTGGGCCAGGCCTCTCTGCATCTCCCCACACAGGCATCTCCCCACCTGACTGTCTCCCCACCTGGCCATCTCCCCACACAGGCATCTCCCCACCTGACTGTCTCTCCACCTGGCCATCTCCCCACCTGGCCGTCTCCCCACCTAGGTGTCTCCCCACCTGGCTGTCTCCCCACCTGGCCATCTCCCCACCTGGCCGTCTCTCCACCTGGCCGTCTCCCCACCTGGCTGTCTCCCCACACAGGCATCTCCCCACCTGACTATTTCCCCACCTAACCATTTCCCCACCTGGCCATCTTCCCACCTGGCCATCTCCCTGCCTGGCTGTCTCCCCACCTGGCCGTCTCCCC
>CAUYQV010096700.1:0-31623 GCA_963574575.1 Galagoides demidoff
TGCAGGTGAACCTAAACTAAACTAGCACTCATGCAGGTGAACCTAAACTAGCACTCATGCAGGTGAACCTAAACTCGCACTCATGCAGGTGAACCTAAACTAACACTCCTGCAGGTGAACCTAAACTAAACTAGCACTCATGCAAGTGAACCTAAACTCGCACTCGTGCAGGTGAACCTAAACTAGGACTCGTGCAGGTGAACCTAAACTTGCACTCGTACAGGTGAACCTAAACTAGCACTCCTGCAGGTGAAACTAAACTAGCACTCGTACAAGTGAACCTAAACTAGCACTCGTGCAGGTGAACCTAAACTAAACTAGCACTCCTGCAGGTGAAACTAAACTAGCACTCTTGCAGGTGAACCTAAACTAGCACTCGTGCAGGTGAACCTAAACTAGCACTCATGCAGGTGAAACTAAACTAGCACTCATGCAGGTGAAACTAAACTAGCACTCGTACAGGTGAACCTAAACTAGCACTCGTGCAGGTGAACCTAAACTAAACTAGCACTCATGCAGGTGAAACTAAACTAGCACTCGTGCAGGTGAAACTAAACTAGCACTCTTGCAGGTGAACCTAAACTAGCACTCGTGCAGGTGAAACTAAACTCGCACTTGTACAGGTGAACCTAACTAGCACTCATGCAGGTGAAACTAAACTAGCACTCGTACAGGTGAAACTAAACTCGCACTCGTCAGATGAACCTAAACTAAACTAGCACTCATGCAGGTAAACCTAAACTAGCACTCCTGCAGGTGAAACTAAACTTGCACTTGTGCAGGTGAACCTAAACTAGCACTCCTGCAGGTGAACCTAAACTAGCACTCATGCAGGTGAAGTGAAACTGGCCCAGTGAGCGTCATCAGAATCCTGCTCTGCTACATGTGCTACTGGACTACACATGGTTTAGTGACAAGTTACCTTTGGGAACTTGAGTAAAAGATATGCAGCATCTTTCTGTGTTGTTTCTTACATATGCATGTTTCATACAATTACTTCAAGATAAAAAGTTGTTTTTTAAAAGAACTTGAAAGTCTGATTGAAGACAGATCACCTGGAATAATCTGAACATCAGAAAGAATAAAGTGGGCTGAAATAGCCAGATAGGTTAAACCTCCCAGGGGGGACAATTAATAATGTTCAAGAGCCCGTCTAGGAAAAGTGCTACACACCTCACCTCATCACTGAACATCACTACAGCGCCTTTCAAATCGTCCCCTTGGGAAGCCGAGCACCGACACCAGTGCCGAGTCCACCCTTGAAAGCACTTTTTTCCAGGATGAGTTCATGAACCCACAGCCCTCGTCTGAGGACAGGTCTGGTGGCCATTCCAGAAAAAGAGTTCCAAAATTGCCTTGAGAGGTGGCCTAGGCTCTGGTGCTGGTGCCCAGCTTCCCATGTTGTGATATTGAGCATGAGGTCCAAAGCACTTTTTCTAGATTGAGTTTGCAAGCTTAATTAATTGTCCCACCTTGGATGAATTCAAAATAATGTATTGATAATCAATCACCTTGGGGATAGATGAAGCTCAGAGCTCAAAAGTCCACCTAAACACAGATAATCTATAATTAAAGTCTTTTCATTTTTATCTCCTTAGAAGAAATGGCCTGAGTTTTGGTTTAACCTACACACCATCTACTAACTGCAGGCTTTAGAAAGTGGCCTATTCCTCTCTTACTTGCAGTTACCTTTTGTTTAAGAAATAGAGGAGGAAAAGGGGACTGGGTCACTGCACAGGATATTAGCTCTGGCTTTATTTGTTCTGTGGTAGCCATTATTTTCTTATTTATATCACCTTCTCTCATTCAGACCTTTTGCTTTTTGCTTTAGAGGGGAATCAGGCAGAGACTTAAAAAGGAAGTACACAGGATATTCAGAGTAAATAAAAGAAAGAAATTTCTTTTTCAGTTACCAGCAGGAGCAAAACCCAGGGAGGGAGTATTTCCTCTCCCCGCAACCCCCTCATAGTAGAAACTGCTCCTCCCCATCTTGGATAGATGCACAAATGTGTGGGTGGCTGGATGGGTGGGAGAAAAAGGATAGAAGGCTGCCTGTGGTAGCAGAAACAGACAGGCCCTGTGCCCAGGCTTTCCCAGATGGAGAACAGGGCTGGGCAAGTCAGCCAGAGGGCCATGGCCATGCCCCAGGATGCTGATGCTCCCTGCCAAGGCCTGTGTCTTCAATCCCACACCCAAATCCAGTGGGATAGGAAATGACCAGGTGGGGCGGCTCCCATCGTAGCTCATGGGAAGGGCGCTGGCCACATACACCAAGGTACACCCGGCCCGCATCAGCTAAACAACAATGACAACTGCAACAAAAAAAATAGCCAGGTGTTACAGCAGCCAGGTGTACAGTAGTCCCAGCTACTTGGGAGGCTTGAGGCAAGAGAATTGCTTAAGGCCAAGAGTTTGAGGTTGCTGTGTGCTGTGACACCATGGCACTCTACCAAGGGTGACATAGTGAGACTCTGTTTCAAAGAAAAAGAAATGACCAGGTGGAAAAACGTCCTGGGAGTTCCTGCATACATTTTTGTTCTGTGTACCAAGTTCCCAGCCTTTAAGGCAGCAATTCTCAACCTCTGGGTTATGATCTCTTGGGGGTCAAACAACCCTTTCACAGGGGTCGCCTGAATACATCCTGCATATCAGATGTTTACATTACAATTCATAACAGTAGCAAAATTACAGTTATGGAGTAGCAATGAAAATATTTTATGGTTGGAGGTCACACCACATGAGGAACTGTACTAAAGGGTCTCGGCATCAGGAAGGCTGAGAAGCACTGCTTTAAGGGGTTTGTGCCGAGATCCTCTCCATTTGACTCTGTCCCTGCAAAACCCAGTTCCAAATCCAGAGGAAAAGTTGCTATCAGTTCCTCCTGCAGCTCCCCTGAGGAGGTCTGTGTGTTTACAAGGACAGGTACACATCGCACAATGCTATTCTGCTCCTCTCCGCTCATACTACCCACTTCTTCACTTTGCCTGAAATTCACTGTGCGGTTAAAGTTGAAGATCAGTTTGTAGCTAATGCATTCTTCTTAATAAGCTGCTTATTTTTCATTTTGTGGACATACCAACATTTACCCAATTCCCTATTGATGCCCAGCTGGTCTCCCATCCAACCCTCATGCTTACAAATAATGGCATAATAAATACTCTCTTTTTTTCATGTGCAAAAAAAGTGTTCATAATGTTAGCAGGAATTCCCAACATGGCCTCAAAGACACATGCACCACAATCATGAACTCCCCACAGCAACATGTGGGTGTCTCTCTCCCAGCACCTTCAACCAACAAAATACATCACATTTTGTCCTCTATTATTTTGATATGCCAGCTCATTTTTTAGTATCTTATTTTAGGAATTTCCATTTCCCTTTCTATGAGTAAGTTTGAGCACCTCTTCATTCTTTTAAAACCCATCTTGGTTTTTCCCCTTTTATAAACTGTACATTTATAGTCTTTGCTCATTTTCTACAGTTCTATTTTAATAATTAATAAAAATTTTGTCACATAAAACTCCATTCCCAGTGGGCAGGATCCACTGCTCGGTGCTCCGAGAGAGGGAGGAAGACAGGGGCTTCATGAAAATGTGCAAACCTGAGCTCCCCACCCCATCACCTCTCCTGGTCGTGTTCTCACCACCCCTCCCTGCGCAGACAAGCACTTTTAAGAATAAAAACTCAATGCTGATACCACCTTTGTGTGCTCACCTTCCTCAGGGATGGAATGACCTAAGGGAGATTTTGAACTAAAGACTCAAGACAAGAGAACCTGAGTGCCGGTTTGGCCACTGGCTGGTTGCAAGGACTTGGGCCAGTTGTCTCAGCTCCCTGGGCTCTGAGTGCTTATTCACAGAGTGGCTACAGCAGTAACACCTGTCTCCTACATCAGTGATCATCACGGCTGTTTGTGTGTTGTATGCCCTCCATATCATGGCTGTTAACATGCACGGCTGGACTTGGATGTGAAGGCTGGGATGATGGAAGCCTGCAGACATCCAATGGCACCACAAGAGCAACGCCTGGGCCATCTCAGAGGCTGGACTCTATCTAGTCTCACAGAGCGAGTATATTCACAGGCTGGTTGCTACTGTTTTCCTAGAAAGCTTCTTGTTTACAGGGGATTATATCAAACAAGTCGAGTCATAAAATATAATTACTTCCACTAGGGACAACTCTGCTGAGTTTTGGGGAAATGTTCCGTGTCAGACATTTTTACCCACCTAAGAGCCTCACTCCAGGCTGATGCACTTGATAACTTGCCTTCAGACCACTGAGGAGAGGCTAACAGTCAGAAAGCAGACTGGTGAAGTCTGCTCCCTCCACAGGACTGACCTGCCTGGTGCTCCTGCCAGCCCCCTTCACCGCTGCTCTGCACACACAGACAAGCCCACGGATGCCCAGAGCCTGTGTGGCCTCCGCCTGCGTGGCTTACACACTCTAGGTCCAGGCAGCTTCTATTTCACTGGCATTTTTCATCTTTGATAAGATCTTAAAGCGAAGGCTTTTCATTTCTATTAGGCTTTATGTCTATTTAATAACAACGGCAATGACCCTGTGTTCATCTCTAACCTGTGTAACTTCATTCTCATCCTCTTCAAAGGTCTCCCTTTAACAGACTCAGAGTTCTGAGAATAGATGAAACGTATTGCTGCACGAAGCCAAAAAAATGGGGTAAATGTTAATTAGATACTTGGTATCCTGGGTCGGTGATAGTTAAAAAAAATAAAGTTTATTGTACAGGATCCTTACTATTTGATACTAACACTATAAATATGGCCAATGAAAGGAACCCGTTTGGTGCTGTTGAGTACACCAAATTCAGACTTGAACCATGAGATTCTGTTTACCAGCTAATAGACATAGAAATGTAAACCTCCCCAATTCTTACTAGTCTAATCCATGTAATGGGTCTAACAATGCCTACCTCACCTGCTTCTTGTTAGAAGTAGATGAGAGATTTGGAAAAGTGTCCAGGATGGTCCCAATAACCTTGTAGAGCAGCGGTTCTCAGCCTGTGGGTCGCAGCACCTTTGTGACAATGAAAATATGTCGCGGCATTAGGAAGGCTGAGAACCACTGTTGTAGAGTGACTGCCCAATAAAAAGGGGTTTGATCATTAACACAATGGAATTGTTAGTGTTATAATCCTCTCCCTCAAGCCACCTTCCCCGGCCCTCTCGCGCTGGGCTGTCTCCTCAACAACCCAACACTGCCCCAGTCCAGATATGGTTCGTGGACAGTAGAAGATTCAGTCTCAGCAGAAAAATGCCAAAAAACAAGTTGGACAAAAGAAGAAACAAGGACTGGCCCACAGGCTGCTGCAAAGCTGCCTTAATATTTACCTGCACTGTCTGTAGGACACAAACATCAGGTCCTAAGACCTTCAGAGCCAGCCTTCAGACCTTCACTTTGAGAGCAAGCATCCTGAGACTCCACTTCCCCCAGAACTGGCTGGCATTCAGGCATAAAGTTGTTCTTTATGAAGTGAATTCAGCACCTTTGACTCTCCCACTGTCTCAGACCTCAGGTAACAAACCTGCAGCTGTTTTTCTAATAAACTGTTGATCGGCAAAATTAAAGGGGCTGCAGAAACACCATTTTTATGCTGTTACAGTTTGAGCTTCACACAAAGACAATTCTGTGTAAATGTACAGTTGACTCTGATTTGAAAATCTGAAAATCAGACCATCCTTGTTATAAACTTTTTTTATAATTATAATTATGTTGATGTTCATATTGTGTAAAATAATTCCTTTAATAAAGTAGTGCTGTGATTTTACAACATCACAGGATAAATGGTTCTAGATGTTCCATTCTAACTTTCTATTTTATTTGCCTTATAAAAATCTAATGAATTTATCGGCTAGAATTGCAAGTAGAATTCTTACCTCCCTTTCTTAGCTAAGTGGCAGGTTCATTAGTTAAACTAGATCAGACACAGTCATTAAAATTGAGCACGCCGATTCACTGGCAGCTGTTGATCTGAGCGAGTTACCTGCGGCCTTGGAATCTTGCAGCTGCTCGTCATTGCCCCCCTCTGATTATTTCCTGCATTTGATGAGGGGATATTTAAGCTCACTGTATGACCCAGTGCTAGCTTCCAGCCAGGTGTCCCCTGCTAGATAACTGATAAATTCCTAAAAGTAGTTGGATTGTCAGTGAGCCCTTCTGAAAGACTATCTTCTGGAGTATATGCCGTATGAAATAGTTAAGTCTGTTGTTTAAAACAAAATAAGAAGGAATGAATGTGAACTGATAAAGATCTATACTGGACTCTGAAAATGCTTCAAGTTCTTTAATACGAAATTGAAAGATAATTTTTGAAGAAGTTTTTTGAAAGTTATTAACCACTTGGCCAATTTTATAAATGAATTTTGCATTAATAGGAAGACTAGAAGGACTCGTGTTAATTCCCAGCACTCTCTCCTTCCTTTCCTTTCTAAGTGAGATGTTGATTTTTAGAATTTTACTTTCCGTTTGTTCCTAAAATCAAAGCCTTGTACAATATGGCTTAAGTATGAACTTTGCCAGTAATTGCTAATATTCACATTATTTGGATCTCAGGATGGGGAAGTGGGTTTGTTCAAATGAATAAGGTAAATCCTGCCCAATTAAGGAAGACTAATTTTGTGGTTCTTGTAATTCGTTTCTGTCAATTCTTGTGTAAGTGAAACGGCTACACCTCAGTTTAAATTCTTACGTTAAGGGAGGCACCTGTGGCTCAGTGAGTAGGGCACTGGCCCCATATACTGAGGGTGGCAGGTTCAAACCTGGCCCCATCTGAACTGCAACAAAAAGCAGCCGGGTGTTGTGGCAGGTGTCTATAGTCCTAGCTACTTGGGAGGCTGAGGCAGAAGAATCGCCTAAGCCCAGGAGTTGGATGTTGCTGTGAGCTGTGACTCCACTGCACTCTACCGAGGGCGATAACATGAGACTCTGTCTCTACAAATAAATAAATAAATAAATAAATTTTTAAATTAACATAATAGGAAGAACTCTAAAATATCCCCTGGTAACAGCCTAGAGCTGCATCTCTGATCCTGTGGATTATAGCATGCCTTCTCTCTTTCTACTATAATTCATCACTACATTTGTTTGGTAGCTTTGCAGTCCTTCCCACCTTGTTTGTCTTCACTATAAGTTTCAGGTATTTCAAAATAAAAACCTCAGAGCTGACAGTTTCTTGCAACTCTTATTCTTACTTTTGTCTCATGTATTTAAGTTTCAGGTTAATATCTATGGTTTCCTAATATGTTGGTTACCAGAACATTAGATTTTTACCTAATTTCTTGGGGTTATTAAAGAAGTTCTGGTTAAACAATGTATACATTTTATTTTTTTAATGAATCATTCAACTAACATTTATTGAGCACTCAATATAATCCAGGTGCATAGGCACCAAAGTGACAGTCTTAGCCATCCAGAAACCTCTAATTGGCAGGGGCTATAACCACATACACACACAACCACACCCATAACACCCATGGGCAGTGCTTTGTGTGAGGTATCACTGGGTTTTTAACACTTAAAAACTTTGATAAGGACTCAACACTTAATCTATACATTTAAAAGTGCATTGAGCATATGTATGTTTATGTTTAGTAACAAATCACTTATTTAAAATCATTCACAAGTTTTGGGTTAATTTCTTTCACTTGCTTTATTGACTATAATTCAGAAGGAAAGGTTTTTGTATTTAACCCTTTTTTTATAAGCAGCTGAAGGCACCATATTTTTAACGAGTATCTCAGTGATGGATAAACAGCTGCATTGATCTCACATAAGACATGTGGGGGTTATTACAATCAACCCCCTTTTTATTGTGGTTGAGTTAAATCTACTATCAGGAGAAAATTACAAGTCTTAAAAATATCCTTGTTATTTAATTTGAAGATTCTTTAACAGGTCACAGCCAAAGTTTATTATAAAACTGTTATGGTATTTTCGGAGACTTGATAAAATAGACTGAGAAAGAATCAGTCCGTTTGCATTCAGTATTTTCATTAGTTGCCAAGAGGAATGGGGTTAAGAGTCAACTTGTTCATTCTTTTTGTATGGATATGTAGCCCCAAGTTTAACTGACACTCTGGGAGCTCAGCTGTGTGCTGTAATGTCTTATTAAAGAAGATATTAAAGAAAAAGAACCCCAGAACTATGCATGAATGTCAAATTCTCCATCTACCCTCCTCTGTTGCTCAAGATTCAATTGGTATACACAACACCAGAGAGAAGAGATTGAAAACCAGTCTCTGCCACCAGAACCTGATATTCCGACTCCCTCCCTAAGAAGCAGCTTCTCCACCCCCTCCAGCACTGGGACTCTGTGCCTCCTTCACACCACAATTGGTGCCCTTGAGGGAGAAACTGAGTTTTATTTATACATGAATTGCCACTTGGAGAATACATGTAGCAGGGAAAAAAATCTTGGCTTTGAAACACACATGGGTTCAAATGCTACCTCTTCCACTGGTGGGGAAATTGTGACAAGGTTACTTAAATTTCCTTTACCTGAAAATTAAGCATGACAGTTCCTGATTCCCGCCATTCCTAACCAACAGGAGATGTTAGCACTGTCAGGAATTCTTCTCCGGTATCTCTACTTCTAATGCTATTCCACTTAACGTTTGATAAAAGCTTACACTTACGAACTGATGAGCTTTCCAAGAGCTCTATATACCCCAATAGTTCCATTTCTCTAAAGCAAAGAAACCAAGTTACAACAAGCTGTGACAGTTATCAATTTACCAGCTCATAATTCACAATTTGCCCTACCTTGCCGGCCCTGCAGTAATGAAGATGAGCCTTTTAATCATCCTGTTTCACCACCTGACGCAATGTTAAGATTTGCCGGTAGGGGGCGCGGTGGGGACAATAAAGGAGGAGGGAGTTTCTCTTCCTGACTCCAGCGTGCGCTTCACAGAGGCTGCGTGGATCAAACCCCTGGCTTCCCCCTTACCTTGCTCCTCTAGCGCTTGGCTCATCCGGTGAACACAGCAAGTACAGCACCTTTCCACGGGCACCATCCACAGCCTCCCAAAGAGTGTTTTCCCAGGAATGCTGCCTATGCAGCGTGTCCTTGTAGGTGGCTTTTCCAGGCATGCTTTTTTCTAGCTGTGCATAGTTGAAAGTGCAGGACTTCTCCGGGCACCCCCAAGTGCAGATTCCCAGCAAGGACCCCATGTGGCACCTCAGCAGCTTTCTCCACCAGCCAGTGATGCTCTCTCCAGTGGAGTCTGGGCAGCAGGCGTGGTGGGGAGGCCACTTCTAGTTTCGCGGCTTCCCGGGGTGCTCTACCCCGGTATCAGGGGCAGGAGCTGCTCCCTGCATCTGCCAGTGGCACGCTCCTCAGAGTTCTCTTCACCGTTACTAACCAAGACCCTGTTACTCCAATACCTTTCTACAGTAATAATTATTTATATTAAATGTGGCCTATTTTCTCTTTTCTGCTTAGCCCTTGATACACTAATAACAAAATGGACGGTGCTCAGAAGACAACAATAATGCAGGTGCCATGAAAAGAACCAAGAAGAGAAAGTCATGATATTTCTTAAATATGTCAAGATTGGTTTTAAACAGAGTCTGAGATTTTAACAAAATTAAATAAAAAACAAAATTATTGTGATGTGGAGTTGCCAAAGGCGGGAAGCCACAGGAACTAATCATGGGGTTGGGGGAGATTGGGGTAGGGATGCTAGTTGATCCTCAGGTAAGACAGGGCTCTGCCCAACATCCGGGACAACCTAAATCACCAGGTGGGTAGCTGGGCAGGGAGCACCTGGTTCTCACTCCTTGGCTCACAGGACGAGACCCTATTGACAGAGTTACCTGGACCACAGGGATAACTAGAATTCCCCCATCACAGCTGAGCTTTCCTGCCACCAGCTGCAAGCCATCCTCAGTCTGCAGAAACTTGCTCAGGCACAAATTAGTAGCCTCCCCCCTCCCACAAGGGTAGGTATGTATAATGTCTGCTCCAGTAACTTTGGAGCAAGCTGTTGTCAGAATAAAAGAGATGTTCTTGGCTCTCTGAAAGAGGAAGTCCCTAATGACCAAAGCAAATGAAAGTGGGAGTAACAGCTCAGATTTCAGGGAAAAATTTTAATTAAGAGAGCAATTTGAACCACATCTTGTCCTCCTCCAACTGGCCTTGAAACAAAAAGCTTCATACATCAATGCAATTTAATAAGTTTTCTAAGCAAACGCCATGCCGCCTATCACTGAGCCAGGCATGTAGTTTACACAGATGGGTGAGATTTGGCCCTGCCCTGGAGAGTTCAGAGGGATAAAATTCCACCATGTAGCAAATAGCCTCAAACCAACAAAGGGAGGGGGAGTCAGGGACCTGAGGAAACAAACCCTCCTGACCCCACCCCACCCCCACGGATATGCAACCATTTAAGGGCATCTGAGGTCCAGTGGCCCCCGAGGGCAGGTGTTTGCTGAAGAATGGCCCTGCAGCTGGTTCCTGTGTGCCTCTGGCTTATTTTCTTAGTATTCAGCCCTATGTTCACGCAGTAATTAGCAAACTAGCCTCCCTTGGGTTACTATTTTCTATGTGATTCCATAATCAGCTGCAGAACCATAAGGACAGGGTTTGCGAGTTTCATAGATGGTTCCAATTATTTCCATTTCCAAGTGGTAAAAGACAATTTACAAGAGGCAGGGTTGGGAGCTGAATTGTGTCCTCCCTGAATTCATATGCTGGTGCGAGGCCTCAGTGCCTCAGAATGTGACTGTATTTGGAAACAGGGTCTTCAAAGATCCTATTTAAAGAGGCAATTAAGTTAAAATGAGGTCACAGGGTGGGTTGTCATCCAATATGACTGGTGTCCTTAAAGAAGAGGAGATAAGGGGCGGAGGGACCACCATATGAGGACATGGGGAGAGGACAGCCGTCTGCAAGCCGGAAGAGAGGCATCAGGAGAAACCAGCCCTTCCTACACCTTCATCTCAGACATCGAGCCTTCACATGGTGATAAAAATAAATTTCTGTTGTTTAAGCTGCCCTTTCAGTGGTGCTTGGCTCTGGTAGCCCCAGCAAACTTATACCGGCAGTATATCAAAGACTTCAAAATAATGAACTTGACCTGAATTCCAGCTCTACCACTTGCTAGGTACATGACCTGGGACAGCTTAACTTTTCCTCCTTAGCCTTAGTTTAGTTAAGTTCCTATCTGTATAAGGGGGATAATGTAAGTCCCTATCTCCAGTGGTGGTTGTAAGGAATAAATGAGCTAATCCATTGAGATGCCTGACCCAGAGTGAATAAAGGACCCTAGTGACCACAGGAGAGCCCTGTCCTTGGCGGCACTTAGCAATGCTAAACTCAGGCCAAACTACCGCCAACCCATTCCAGGCACAGCTGCAACCATGACAGAGGGGCCTCTGGCCTCTGGGAGGGACAGAGAGCTCGGCACATGGTTTATTCTATTCCTGACGCAAATATTTGACACGGAAATGTCTTTGACTCGAAAGAGTACAAGAGGCAGGTCCTCACTGTTCTTTAATGGAGTAAACAACCATTTGCCATTTGTATTCTCAGTACTTTTCTGGGCACACAAAAAAAGTTGTCAGGGAGACTCATCACCAGCTCCTGCCCCTCAGGGGCTTCCATAAACAATTAAATATGCCCATAAATGAACAAGATAATTACACGTAGTGATAAAAGTAGGATAGCAGCTTCATTGATAATCTCCAGAGATGAGAAAAACCCACATGCCCTTCAGCTGGTGGCTGGGTGAACAAACTGTCCACACCTAGGAATACTACTTGGCCATAACGAGGAGGCAACTGTTGAAAATCTGAAAAACACAACAACCTGGGCCAATCACAGCCCCTCTATTGAATAATAGAAGCCATGGTCAAGGTTACAGACTGGCACTTCTGACAACCCTCTGAGACAACCAGAGGTAGGACCGAGACCCTTGCTGGAGCCCTAACACAGCCCCACACAACCCTCCTCCCCTCCTGGTACAAAGGCCACAAAGGGCCTAGCTAGCCCTGTCCCAAAACTCCACCCCGAGAGACCCTCACCCACCAAAATCCTCTAAGAAGCAGGACCCCATCTTTGGCCTGACTGGGTGGGTCCCTGTCCCTCTCACTAACCCTGGCCTGAACCCCTCTATTCTCTGGTTTGGTCTCTGGTTTCCTCTCCAGGTATGCTGCCAGCACCAGCCTTTCAACTTTCAGCTCTTGGCTTCCCCCCTCAGCCCACGACTATTGCTGCAGCCCCCTCCACCAGGACGGGAGAGCCAGGACACACACTTAACTGCACTTCCTCTCCTCTTATCCCTCTCCTCCCCTGGGCCACCACCCTTCTTGCCCACTGGAATTAACAAGCGCTATTGACCCCGGTATTGGGGTTTCTGGTCCTCAGTATCACAGACGTTCTGGGACAGGTAATTCTTTGTAGAGTGGACACCGTCCTGTGAATTGTAGGGTACTTAGCAGCATCCCTGCCCAACACCCTCTGGATGCCAATTGTGCCTAGTACTTGTCACATAAAAATGTCTCAGATATCTCACATCCTCTGGTGGGCAAAGTGGTTCTGATACTACCCTGGCCAGGACCGCAGGTCACCAACTCCTCCTCCTTCCTATGGTGACATTCACCCTCCCCACGCTCCAGCAGCAGTGATAGCAGAATGCCTTCGCAGTAGTAACATTTTATGGGAGGCGATCCAAAATAACATTCCTTTACTGTTTTCTGAATATTATTTGATGTTTTTCCCAATCCTCCAAACAGCACTGTGAGATAGTTATTATTCAGTCCAGATCTACAAAGGAGGAAAGTGATCATGACAGTGCAAATAACTTGGCTAAAAGGAGAGCAGAGTGTCAGGGGGCTTCTGTGGGGAAGCTCAGGCCATACCCACTTTGTGCAGCTGAAGACCAGACTCTGCTGGTGGATACTAGAACCTGCTGATGGAGACCAGACCCTGCCGGTGCAGAGCAGACCCTGCTGATGGAGACCAGACCCTGCTGATGGAGACCAGACCCTGCTGGTGGAGACCAGACCCTGCTAATGGAGACCAGACCCTGCTGATGGAGACCAGACCCTGCTTTTTGTGGAGACCAGACCCTGCTGGTGGAGACCAGACCCTGCTTTTTGTGGAGACCAGACCCTGCTGGTGGAGACCAGACCCTGCTGGTGCAGACCAGACCCTGCTGGTGGAGACTAGACCCTGCTGGTGCAGACTAGACCCTGCTAGTGGAGACCAGACCCTGCTGGTGCAGACCAGACCCTGCTGGTGGGGACCAGACCCTGCTGGTGCAGACTAGACCCTGCTGGTGGAGACCAGACCCTGCTGGTGCAGACCAGACCCTGCTGGTGGAGACTAGACCCTGCTGGTGCAGACTAGACCCTGCTGGTGGAGACTAGACCCTGCTGATGGAGACTAGACCCTGCCGGTGCAGACCAGACCCTACTGGTGCAGACTAGATCCTGCCAGTACAGACCAGACCCTGCCGGTACAGACCATATGCTGCCGGTACAGACCAGACGCTGCTGGTACAGACCAGACTCTGCTGGTAGTCCTGCTTGCAGCATTGTTTCTGGCCTGCTGCTTATTTGGGGGAACGTAATCTGATTCTGTTATTTATTTTTGCCCTTACAATTTCTCTCCAAGCTCACACTGGGTCTACCTGAAGTACAATATTACTTCAACCTGGGCCCAAAACCAAACCCAATTCTGACGCATTCCATAATGAGAGCAGACTGACATCTTACAGTCTCTGGACTAATAACATGGACATACATCAATTCTTTCACTAATGGTGAGTCTGACACCCTCAGAGCATTAACTAAGTTACTCCTGTTAAAATAATTCATTGGGAAGTCACTGAGCTGAGACAGCCACAGTTCACTGGGGTTCATCTGTACGCAAACCAAAGCCAATTCCATGCAAATGGTAAAACAACACTTCAGCTTAACTAATAAGAAACCTCCCAGTAACCTCTACATCAGGACGTTCCACTTGAGCACTCAATCATATTTTCTTCATCTTGCTTCCACAAACATTTTATAAAAGTTCCTCTCTCTTGGCCCTCCCCTCCCTATCACACGGGGGAGCCTCTGACTGCTTGAGTTCTGGGGCTGCTTATTTCATGTACAGCTGAATATGCAAATAAAGTTCATTTAAATGTTAATATGCCTGGGTTTGTCTTTTAACACTGTAGAAATTTTAGCCATCTTGTTTTTTTTTTTTCCTAGGTCTTGAAAGTGCTCAGGGACAGTGTGGGGGCACATCCCCCAGCCAGGGGAACCCAGAGCCCAGATCGGGAGCGGGCTTGGGGAGAGGCCCAATGATTCTAATGTATCCTTCATGCAGAGTGTTTCCCAAATGACTGAAAATCACAGCTCTATCTTAAGCCTTTCATTTCACAGATGAAGGAAAGCAGTCTTTCAAAGGGAAACCAATAAGCCTATGAGAGTCAGGAGAGGAAGCCCAGCCTCTGACACCCACATGCTTCTCCTGCCAGACTCTGTGCTTCCAACACTGCCCTTACTATTAAAGCTGAACAACGTGAAATAACCAATTTTTATAGATTTGTTTTCCTCCAAACATGGCAACTTCTTATGGTTCCACCTAATAGGAAGAAACGGAAAGACCAAGTATAAATAATTTATAGCACAGGTCACTCTGACATTGTAGATGATGTCGCGGGCGTGTCCCAGCTGCGTGGGATGTTCGACAGGGCATCTAATGACTGGAACCAATTTCCATAAAACTAAATAGTCCCCGTGGCTGCCTGCTCGAATAATCCATCCCAGGTACAATGCCATAAAGATAAGCACAAAACCAGGACACCTGCATGCAAAGTCATCAGCCAGGTAAGTGCAAAAGATCAGCTCTTATTACTGCTTGTAAAATCCATGAAGGGGCCAAGCAAGAACCAGCGAAATCTTTGGTGATTCTTCCAAAATTCTCATCATTCTCCACACACCTTCAGGCCTGTCCCTTCCCCTCCCCTCTGTCCAGGCAGGGGCCTGCACCCCTCTCCTTTGCCCAATCCTTCTTTCCAGGGAGAGCAGCCGCCCTTCAGCCTGTTTCCTGGCTGCACAGAACGTCTTTTCTGTCATAATATATCTGAACTACTTCTTCAGCTGTTGGTCTTCTTTTCTCCACTGGAGGGTGAGCTCTTCAAGAGCTTCACCATACTAATTTATATTATACTGTAGAACAGCACAATATGTAATGCTATAGTACTATATGTTATTAACAATAGTAACATATAATAATCTACCATAAAATCATAAGAAAAAAATTCATGGCCTATTTTAAAATTTTGACTTTAAAATTAAGCTGTGATATAGCTTCATTTTCTCTGAAATTCCTAAAATAGCCAAGACCCCAAAAAGCCTAACATGCTAGGGAAATTGGCTTAGCAGTAGTGAGGCTCCAGGCCTGGGATGGTGGCCGTGGGGCTGGAGTCCCCACTTGGCTGAAAGGATGACACTGAGTATCAATTTGTGCCCTTCCATCATGAGAGTCCAGACTTTTAGCCAATACGCCTCCAAAAGGACACTCTCAAGATCTAAAAGTTATAAACACCAGCCCCGCATGATGGCTCATACTTATAATCCCAGCACTCTGGGAGGCTGAGGCAGGTGGATTGCTTTAGATCAGGAGATGGAGACCAGCCTGAGCAAGAGTAATACCCATCTCTACCAAAATAGAAAAACTAGCCAGCTGTGGCAGCACCTGTAGTCTCAGATACTTGGGAAGCTGAAGCAGGGGGATCACTTGAGCCCAAGAGTTTGACGTTGCTGTGAGCTATGGTGACTCCACTGTACTCAATTCAAGCCCAGGGTGGCAGACTGAGACTCTGTCTCAAAAAAAAAAACAAAGTAATAATAAAAGAAAAAAAAGAAAGTTATAAACACCACCCAGACTAAGCCAAAGTAAGCAGTGACCCCTGAGCTAACAGTAAACTGCTCTTGTGACCCTACCCAGCAAGCGCCTGGGCAGGAGCTCAGAACTCGTGAAAGCAAATCCAATCCAACAAGATAAACTGCCATCTGATCACACGCTCCTGTTAAATTTTAAGTTGTCAATACTGTTGGAGGCTTGAGAGTTTGTCATTGATAGAGCAGGTACCTTCTCACCATATTGGATAGAAAGACCAACTTATTCCTGTGTCCTTGGTAAAATGTCCCCATTCTGGCTCAGAGCCCATAGCATAGTGGTTATGTTACCAGCCCCATACACGGAGGTTGGCAGGTTCGAACCCGGCCCACCCAGCTAAACAACAACAACTACAACAACAACAATAACAACAAAACGTCCCTGTTCAAGGTGCTTCCAGGCTCACAAGCCACCAGCAGTCAAGAAAAGAAGATACAACTCAATCACTTAATCCTGCTAATAAACTCCGCAGTACACAGACAGGCAGAGGAAACAGTAGAGGGAAGGGAGACAGACAGGGCCACAGCAGGGCTCAGCTCCTCCTGCAGAATCTCTGCTTTGGCCTCTCACTTTGACCAGCTTCTCACACGGTCAAGCTAACCCTCACTATCAGTTCAAAAGCATCACTTAGCAAATACTGTTAACACATCGGTCTGTACCTGTGCCTGTCTGACTCCTTCACAGTCGCCAGATGCACCAAGCAAAACAGATGCGTCTGTGTTGAAGTTTTCCTGGAACTGTTCCAAGCAGGCCTCCTCTCTGTCTAATCGCCCTCGACTTTCAGTATTAGAGTTCTGTGAGTTCATTGCATTAGTTATTCTAAATAACACCCCAGCCTCCTTCATGTCCTCTAAAAGAAGGACTCAGCAAATCCACATTTAACAACAGAAACGAGAAAAAAATGACTCATGCCTAAATGAACTGCAATTAACACAGAACACTTTCATGTAATCCAAGGCATGTAATAATTATGCTAAATATTTTAAAAGGTATCTTCCTGGTAAAAGGCATGTATGTTCTGTACTACGATTCATTTTAACTTACCTTTTGAATGACCTTGTTAATCTCTGGAGTATTTGGTGTGTACAGTATTTTTCCATGTAACACGGGCTTCAGAAAGGACCACACCAACGCACCATTTGGAAACTGTAGAATTTCCTGATAAAGCTTTAAGCAGAATGGTGCTGTCATAAAAAGAATAAAAGAAGTATTACAGAATGCCAAGATTGATAGGAAACATACCCACAATACCTGGTTTTCAGTGAGTAGCGTAGATATATTTTTTTTCTGACATAACTCTGAACTTGGGAAGTAAACCAAGAGTATTTTCCCTTGTTTCAATTTTCAGAAGTTCCTCTCTCATAAGAAACTTCATGTTACTGTGTTCACTTCAGCTACTTCAAAGAAATGAAAGCGTGACTTGCACGTTCAAACGAAGATGTCAGTAAGGGGACTAAATTTTCAAACACAGATGTTTGAAAATGAAAATGGTAAAAAAAATCTGATTTTTAATCAAGAAAATTCTCACGTCAAGAGTCACAATATTGAGACCAGAATTAAGTTTTTTAATGATATTAGCTTTACGAGTTACTACCAAATTTTCTTCGATATAGCTATGCATCACAGTAAGTTCACTAGCAATAACTTTTAAGCCTACTACTTGTGATAAGTAGCTGCTTTATTTTCACTCAAACAGTTCCTCTCCGTACCTCTTATAATTGTGATGCTAGTTTGTTTCAGTTAAGATTAATTTAACTAAACCGGTAGGTACCTGATGAGATAGAGCTTCTATTTCTGTAATGATTAGGACCAAATATGAGGTTTTGAGCGAGTGAGGACTACTTTGGTATAACTAGCTCTTTACTCAAAAAGACAACATTTAAAATGGAAAAATACTCTGTTAGCTTTGATACCACGATGCATAACACTCAAGGTAGGAAGTGTCCTGTTGTAATGATTTTAACTGTTAATATTATCTTCCCCAATTCTCCATGTGGAAAGAAAAAAGTTATTTTTATCTAATAAGTACAATAAAATTGATAGAAACAATTTAAAATATAAATTAGGAGCATGACTACACAATGAATTTTCAAAGCATTAATTACAGAGGTGACTCTTACTGTAATTTAAGAACTTAACTCTTTAAATTGCTAGCTTAATGTAGACAGTAGATATTTTTATTGCAAAAAAGATATAATCGTCATATTTACAGAACTAAAATTTTAAATCCATGAATCCTGACATCTGCCACTTGTGAGCTATGTGAACTTGGGCAAGTCACTTAATCTTTTCTGAGTTTCTATCATGTCACTGGGAAAATGAGATACTAATATTATCTGTCAAATGTATGACAACCATTGGAAATGACAGAAAGGAGAGAAGCTGTAAAAACTATCCCTTCTTGCTGGCTGAATGGCTGGATGGATGGAAGGGCAGATGGATAAACAGATAGATGAATGGATGATTGGATTATATGCACAAATCAATAATCTTCAAGAATCCCAAAAGCAAAAAAAAGAAGATAAAATGAGGACTAGAAAAAGAAACAAAAATTATTAAATATTAGTAGTCTCGATGTGTGTTTATACTACCAAATTACCTGATACTTGACAGCTGTCCAGAATATCTACCAGCCAGTGACAGGCTACCTCTCAGGTAGCCCCAGGACGTGGTACCCGGCTACACCCCCCATACCTCCAACTCTTGGAGAATCCCCTGCTCCCCAGTCACACCAGCACCTTCCCCAGTCCCACCAACACTTCTGTCCTCAGTTCCATCCCAGACACAAAGTGTGTCATGATGTATCGTGGATGTGGCAGGCAGAATTCTGAAAGGGTTCCTAGAGTTTATGCCTGTGAATGTGGAGGATGCCATGCTCATGATGGGGTTTTACAGCCAAGGTGAAAGAAGACTGAAGATGTGAATAAGGTCCCTTATCTGGTTTCCTTGAAGTTAATCAAAGGGCAGAGCAATCAGATAAACCCTTTAAAAACTGGAAGCCTCAGTCAGAGACATGCTCCTGCTGGCCTTGGAGATATGGCCCCCCTGAGTTCTATAGCTTTAAGGGAAAAAATTCTACCAACAATTCCCTCAGCTTCTATGAGACCTTCACCACAGCCTTGTAAGACCCTAAACAGAGGACTGGGAGCCTAAATGCTGACCCACAAAAACTATAACACGGTTAATGTACATTGTCTTAAGCCACCAAGGATGAGTGACCTATCTTGCAGTATAGAGAACTACTGAATAACACACTATGACACATCCAAACCATCATGCTGAGCTGCACCAGCACTGCACCTCACAGGGCTCTGAGCTGGGTTCTACTGTGTCCTTATCATAGATGAGACGAATGTGATTCTGACACTTAAAATAATAGGCCTAGAGAAGCCCAGTGAGGGGAGCTGAGCTGTCTGAACCCCAAACTCTCACCAGTGTTTTGTCTGACTTTCTAATAAAAATTTATTCACTGGGCAGCGCTGGCCCTATATACCAAGGGTGATGGGTTTGAACCCAGCCCCAGTCATCTAAAACAGCAGTGGCAACTGCAACAAAAATTGCCGGGAGTTGTGGCGGGTGCCTGTAGTCCCAGCAACTCGGGAGGCTGAGGCAAGAGAATGGCTTAAGCCCAAGAGTTTGAGGTTGCTGTGAGCTATGTCACCACAGCACTCTACTGAGGGTGACAAAGTAAGACTCTGTCTCAAAAAAAAAAAAAAAAAAAAGATTATTCACTTAAAATGGGGCCAGAAAAATCACTTATCAATCCACATTCATTTGCACCTGAGCTTTATAGACAGCAAATTTGGAGGAGGCCACAGATAGTTCCCTTTGCTTCATGATGTGGCCATTTTGCAAGGACCCTAAGGGTGCCTCTCACCAAGTCTGGTTAGCCTAGGAAACCAAAGGGGCTAGAGTTTCAGGGGTCTTAGATGTTTCCAGCACAGTTCCTTGGTGATAAGGCCGGAGAATTAACCTGTGTTCAAAAGCACTAGGTCCTTCTGAAGCTAATTGCCATTTGAGTATTTGGGGACCTTATTAAAAATGAAGGATAAAAGTGAAAAGATGGAGGTAAAAGAATCTACACCAGTGTGGACCAGCCTACAACACAGACAGGATATCCGGTATCAAGTAGGGCTAATTATCATGATACAAGTTAACCCGGCACATAGAGATTACTACTATCTTACTCGAATCTTCAGGAATGTTGAATTTTTCTTTGTCCCCTTCCAAGAGTTCATTAACTCTGGGCAAATTGATGAACATGTTAGAATTGCTAAGAAATGATGCTTGGTCCTTGCAAACCGTCTTCAGCACAGACTGGAACGACTGGAAGACTGCACTTCTGGCCTGGACATTTTGTGCAACCTGAAAAAAAATTTAAAAATAAATTGCAACTTCATCGTGACTCAAAACAATTCCCTTCCACACTTTTGGAAGTTGAGACCTTTCTGCAATTGAATATGCAAGCTATGTGACACATCGAAAGAATGAAAATTCTGAATTAGACTTTTCTAAGATTTTTCTAAAGATCTTTGCAGTGATTTTTCTAATCAGCACACCTGGTAAAAAAGACAAATGTCACACACACACAAGTTCTTATTGTTTGTCTAATAATAAATTATTAATCCGTAAAATATCATTAACTCAGGCCAATCAATAATCTTAATATATGTCTATACTGCCAAGTTACCCGAATATTTGACAGCTATCCAAACTGTCCATCAGCTTGCTGACATTCTGACTCTAAGGCAGCTCTGAGGATATGACTACTATCTGCTTCATCCTGCACCTCCAACCCTAGATAATCCCATACCCTCCTCCTCAGCTGGTTCCATCCCAGGCAAAGAAAGTTCAGGCAAAACCTAGTATCAATCCAGTAACCTAATTCAAGTTTGTATTCGCATTTGCAAATGATCTATAATTTGTAAGCCAATTATTTATATGTATGTAAAGGTTTTAAGGTCTTAAGAAGCAATTTGCTTTCTGAATTAAGTTAAATAGGCCCTTGAAATAAATCTCATTTGTGCTAATAACTGAGTTAGTAATTTTTTACTTTGTACACAATGCATGAACTATCCCAGTCTCACCCTTGGTGGATCAACAACGTCCCCGGGATCCGGTTGTTAGGGAGAAAACAAGACTTAGTCTTCTTTATGCTATTGCCGCCAGAGATACGAAAATGCCCTAAATTGTTGTCTAATGCAAATTTTAGGTGCCGGGAGATACATATGGCCAAAAGGAACAAACACACAGAAAGAGCAAGTTCACATATTTCCCAGTGACAAAGATCAAACACCCACCTGTTGGAAGTCAGGCATATCTAGTAAGGTGGTGATCTGAAATGCCTGGAGGAATTCAGGAAGGAATTCAAAGACATGCTGGCCTCTGGTGAGCACAAAGCTGAGGCTGGAAACCACATCCAAGAGGGAGCGGAGCAGACCATTCGCTTCCGAAGGTATCAGAGTCTGAAAGGAAACAAATAAAACAAATGAAAACTGCATGAAATAACCAGCACTGTGTTTTCACTCTCACAAGCATCTTTTGAGCAATGTGAACTTGGCCATCAGATTTTATTCTCTCTTCCAATTCAGAGACATCTTCTTTATAGAAGATAAATATAGAAATCTTCTTTATTTGGTGTACGTAGTTAAGGCTTTGAGGGCACACTAAATTTTACCAGAACTGTCAACATGTAAACATGAAACACAGGTGATCTATAGTTAAAATTCAAATCATTTTCAAAATATGTCTTTGAATCTTTGAGGTGACCAAGGTGGAAATTTGAGAAGAGGCTCAAAATAAAGCAAGGCTTGTGTGTGAAGCAACTTGGAGTTCTCTGCTGCTTCACGGTATCCGTAACACTCACCGCCGTCTGTGCCTTACACTGCTCATTTTGTGGATAAAATGACTGTGGCTTGAGACAACTAAAAAAAGGGCTTTCTCGCAGTTAGAAAGATTCGGGCTCTGAATTTAACTCAAGTCCTTTAAAAATATCAGTGCCCTCTGAAACAGGTTTCACCATCTCTCATACTCTGTATCTTACTTGTTATTTGAATATTCTGAGGTCTAGACTATAAATTCCACAGAGAGAAGGGTTCTTCCTGCCATGATCATTCATGTAGGTAGCAGGGATGGAGCAGCATCCGGAACTATGAGTTGCTCAGTAAGGATTTGTAGAAGAATGGATATGTGAGCAAACACCGGTTTTTTTGAGCAGGGCGGGAAATACCACAGTGGGTCTCTTCCCTTTGTCACTCGTGTCCTTGGGTGGAGGAACCCACTGTCCCGGCTTCTGATTTCTGCTCATTAGGGCTCTGCTCCTGCCACTTAGCAGCTGGCTCTGGGCTGACACTCAGGGCCCCAGGATCATAGCCCCAACCTTCCCAAGTGCACTTTGCTAATAATGACGTGGTTCTGTCCATTCAGACTACACAGATGCCTCAAGCTGGAGAAATGGTGCGTTGCTTTTGACACTTTTTGAGGCAAACATCCTCTCTAATTACGGCTGCCCTTTAGACGTGACATGCAGTGACCCGGACTCGGGGTGGCTTTAGCAGCAGCACTGACAGAACAAATGAACATGCTGACTTAATACAGCAAATCACGTTTTGCAGAAGGCTGCAGGAACTCACTGTCAGCCAAATGAGACAAAAAAGATGTGGCCTCAGAAGTGAGTGCAGCTGCCCTCTACTCCCCACATGGTGGCCTGTCCCTGTGAGGTGGGACTGCTCCACCATCTCTGAGCAACATCTGCGTCTAATCAGCATTTGTGCAAGAAGGAGGTGTTTCAGGAGTACACCTTTGTTATTCATGGTGGTGCCACTTCCATTGTGCCTGGGAGACTGAATCCAACCTACTATCTCATACCCCAGAGGAAGCCTGGCATGGGCGAGGGCTCTTGTCACAGTAATTATGGGGGCCCCGTGCACTCATTTTCAGTGGGTGGCCTATGGGCTTGTAACAGTGGCCACTAAAATATCTGTTCATTGATGGAGCTTTATTTCCCCAAAGATATACTGTGATGTTATGAGAGAGGCTACCGTGAACAGACAGAGAACAAGACTTCTTCATGTCAGCTGGAAGTGTTAACTCTGCTAGGACAGAGGTGGGCCTGCAAATTACTTAAGAAATGTTTATCCTGCTTTGTGGGTTTAAAAAGTGTTTGTGCTGAAATGAATATTTGTTCTTGGGATGTTTGTATGTGTTTGTGTGTGTGTGTGTGTGTGAGAGAGAGAGAGAGAGAGAGAGAGAGGAAGCAGAACAGAGAATTAACATTTACCCACTGGATTCTCGGGGTAACAGAAGGCAGAAGACCATCCATGGCTGGAATATGAGTGTACCCTGTCCCAAACCCCACAGTTGTAGTCCTCCAGCCACCTTGCCATACTGCAAACCCACTGATTATCCCAGATGTTGGGAGATACATCCTTAAAGGAAATTCTATGGAACTTGGAATATGATCAGTTCCTAAGGGTAGGACATGAAGTTTCAAGAAATGTAAGTAAGGGTCCAAACAGTGGCATCCAGGAGGACAAACTTCTGGAAGGGGCAGGTCCAAGCAGGAGGTCAAGGCTGGGAACTGGGCTGTCCCCACGCAGGACCATCTAGAGGGCTGGACTCAGGCTTCCCAGCTCCTACCTGCCTTCCACTGTCAACTCTTTCCATCAGACGTTACTATCTTTAATTCCTCCAACCCCTCCACACCCTCACACAGCTGCATTGGGGAGAGTGGGGTGCAGGTAAACACCTGGCACATGCAAGAAATGTGGGCTGCCATGCTGTCCCCCCAAAACCTTCTAGGGGAGTGGGCAGGTGGAGCTGGGTGCTCCACAGGACTAGGACAGGTCCAGGGCCATGGCAGGGTATGAGGAGAATCTGCCCTTAGAAACTCAGGGTGGGTACACGCAGTCCCAGCCTTCCCAGACACACTCTAGGAAAGGGCCTATAATGAGGCTGGAGCACCTGGCACCAGGGCTGGTGGTGGTGTGGAGCATGGAGACGGCCACCAACTCTGTACCAAATGTCCCAATGGGGCTACCTCCAACAGCCTTCTGAATGTCTCTGAACACCCCTTTATTCTAGCAAAGCCTCCCTGAGTTCCACCCCAAGGTCAGCAAATAGGAGACATTGGGGCCAGACTGAGGCTGCCGCACAGTGGCACAGGGCACAGTCTCCTGCTGTCCTGCTGTCCTCCTCACAAAGATGCCATGGCCTCTGCTCTGCAGAAAGTCAGACAGCCCCACCTGCGACCCTCTGTACCTTGTAAATAAAAGTCCGCACGTTCAGGTTTCGGCTCATCAGCACAATCAGAGGCAGCACCTTGGACCCTGGCAGACCACAGAGCTCCCTCACTGCAAACCAAGATGTTTCATCCTCAGGAAATGTCAGCAGGAGTCGAAGGATTTCCGGATCACACCTTCCAGACAGAGCGATGGTGAGGGCACTAGACAGGACCTGTTTCAAAGGGCAGAGACCAGAAGTGAGAGCACCCAGGGCCTCAAGTGCTTCAGACCCAGAGCTTCCTCACTGGGAGTCACTAGACAGCAGGTTTCCCAGCCCGCTGGAGACTGACCAGAGCGTGCATAGAGCCAGACCATGGTTCTATTTTCAACACTTTGCGTGGAAATGGCTGTGAAATGTGCACATCATTCTCTGATTTCCATGCAACCTGCCCTTGTTTGGGAGATTGAGAGCATTGTTCCAAAATCCCGTGTTCCTCTGCTGTCTGCGGGGCTCACCCTGATGCTCACCCACCACCCGGCTCCTGACACGCCCTCCTAGTTACTCCTGTGTCTTCCTCACCTCACCCTTTGCTTTCAGTTTATCAGCTTCCACTTTTCACTGGTATCAGCGTAGAATTGATATATTTTGCCTCCTCAATTTCCAGATTGAAAAAAGCATCACCGAATTGTTATTTATTTTCAAAGAAAAAGCAAACTCAGAAGGAGGCACTAGGGCCAGCTTGCATCACTGTCTAGTTTATTGGCATTGCCAACCACAGTCAAAGGCTCCAAGGTGCCTCTTCACTCAGTGTGACTTTCAGTTAATGACCTTTGTAATATATCAAAATGCAAAGCAAAATAAAACAAAAACCATACTTCCCGTTCCATGTTTATACCCTCGATGGGTATGACCACTGTGAAACTGCAGGCCGGCTGAGGCCTGAGACCACAAACCCTTAACAACAGGAGTGACCGTGTACTTACTAGAGTGCTGGGGGCAGGGAGAAGCCACCAGATGATTTCATACACCAAAAAATGCCAAAAAAAAAAATGATTAAGAGATAGAATGGGGTGTTAGTCAGGGTGGTCCAGAAAATAGATCCACTAGAGTGTGTGTGTGTGTGTGTATAAAGACAGCCACGCATCGCTCAGCTACGTGTCCCACTGAACACACGTCAGGTGGACGGTGCATACACACAGACCCGGGTGGGACAGTCAACCTCACACCTGTGGCACAACCTGCAGGTGTGTCACTGTACTGATGCCACAGGCAGCTGTAGAACATGGTAAGCATTTGTGTATCTAAACACATCTAAACAGAGAAAATGTACAGTAAAAATATAGTCCAATCATTTTATGAGACCACCCTTGTATATTTGGTCCTTGGCTGACTCAAACTTTAACATGCAGTACACAAGGTCAAACTGCACACATAATGGTGATTCCATACACTTACATCAAACGGAAGAAATCCTGTCCCCTAGTGACAAGGGAGCTGTCATAAGTTTGTCACCAAATCCATGACTGGTATTTCGGCTGTGATGCTGGTGTAAACACACCTGCTGCCCGGCCAGCGGTGAGACCCCTCAGCATGCACAGTTATGCACCATACTTCACATGTGACAGTGACGATAAATGGCTGTTGCTAGCATATGTATTTACTGTCCTATACTTTTACCATTATTTTAGAGTGTCCCCCTTCTACCTATATTTCCAAAAGTTAACTATAAAACAGCCTCCAGCAGGTCCTCCAGGAGTCTTGCAGAAGAAGGGGTCGCTATAGAAAATGCTAGCTCCATGCTGTTCCCGCCCCTGCAGCCCTTCTGTGGAGGCAGAAGGCAGTGATGTTGACGGTCCTTCCCCATGTAGACTTAGGCTAACATGTGCACTTGTGTCCAAGTTTTCAACAAAAAAAAGTGTAAAGATGTTTTAAAAAGTAAAAAAAAAAAATTAAAATAGAAGAAAGTATATAGAATAAGGATACAAAGAAAGAAAATATGTTTGTATAGTTGCATTCTGTATTTTAAGTGTTTTTACAAAAGAGTCAAAAAGTTTAAAAAAATTAAAAGCTGATAAAGTAAAAAAGGTACAGTAAGCGAAGGTTAATTTATCATGGAAGGAGGGAAAGATAAAGTTACCACAGCCTACGTAGACACCATTCATAAAGTCTGCACAGCGCACAGAATGTCCTAGGCCTTCCCACTCACCACTCACCCAGAAACTTCCCACCCTGCAAGCTCCATTCACAGTAAGCGCCTTCACAGGTGCACCATTTACTACCCTTCACAGAGTAATTTACTTTTCGTAGGTCTAGATCCACAAACACTGACACTGTGTTACAACTGCCCACAGAATCCAGTGCAGTAATACGCTGTGCAGGTGCGCGGCCCAGGAGCAGGGCACCACCCGGTGGACCAGGGGTGCAGCAGGCCGCACCATCCAGGTTTGTGTGAGTGCTGTGCTCTGTGACCAGCGAACAACAAAATAACCCAATAATCACTCTCAGAACATAGCCCTATTGTTAATGACACGTCACTTAGACACACATTCACAGATTTATTTTAAGGGATTGGCTCAGGCCATTATGGGGTTGGTAAGCCCCAAATCTGCATGGTGGTCATCAGGCAGGAGACCCAGGGAGGAGTGGACATTGCAGCCTGAGTTTGAAACCATCTAAAGGCAGGATTACCTTTCCTTGGGGAACGTCAGGGTTTTTTTTCTCTCAAAGCCTTCAACTAATTGAATAGGGCCCACTCGCATTATGGGGGATCATCTGCTTTACTTAAAGTCCACCAATTTAACTATTAATCTCATCTAAAAAAATAGCCAGGCATTGTGGCAGGCACCTGTAGTCCCAGCTACTTGGGAGGCTGAGGCAAGAGAATCACCTAAGCCCAGAAGTTGGAGGTTGCTGTGAGCTGTGGTGCCACGGCACTCTACCCAGGGTGACAAAATGAGATTCTGTCTCTAAAAAAAAAAAAAAAATACTTTTACAGGGATGTTTAGAATAATATTTGACCAAAGATCTGAGTACTGAGGCCTAGCCAGTTGCATGCAAAATTAATCATCAAAGCTGGCTAAAATACTCTAATCTGTCAATGTGCATTTTGAATCTTTAAGAAAGAAAGTTAAGTGTTTTCAGAACTAATTTACCAAAAGGCCCTTTTTTCACATGGGACATGCATGGTGCAGGCACACCCTGATAGCATTTCCTTACTGCCACTGATTTCAAACATCCTTTCTCTGGAGGAGAGGGAGCTGTCAGGGGGAGACACAGGCACCTCGCCTTTGCATTTTTAGAGCAGCCCCTCTTTGATCAGTTCCATAAAATGAGCAGTTGCATGAAATGTTCATGAAAATGAGGCGGATCCACACCCAGCTCCGGTGCAGTTGTTCCTGCCTTTTCTTAAGCACCAACCCAAACCAGCCCAGTGAAAGTCTGGTCTTCTTTCTTAGTGCATCACACGGTGGTCCCACATGCAAGACCATGCTCAATACATTTCTTAAAATCTAATTCCAGGGAAAATGTATTTGCCTGAAGTTTCTTGCGTCTCTTTTTGTAACACATGGAGGGAATCCCACTCTGGCCATGCGGCAGCCCCACACTCACGGCACCCAAGATGACAGCCCCGATACCATGTTTTCTTCCACTCTTTTTCTGAGGTTTTCCAAATTGTGCTAGCTCTCTTTCCAACGTCTTTTTACACTCTTATTTTCCTGTTTCAAAAGTACCACTTTGAAAGCAGGTGGGAGAGAGATGGAGAAGGGAGATGTGAACAAAATCTTCGCCCAAGAAGACAGACGAATGGCCAACAGACACATGGGAAAATGTTCATCATCCCTAATCATCAGAGAAATGCAAATCAAAACCACCATGAGATGCCACCTAGCACCAGTGAGACTAGCCATGTCACAAAGTCCCAATGCAGGTGTGGATGTGGAGAGAAAGGAACACTTTTACACTGCTAGTGGGACTGCAAACTAATACACCCTCTATGGAAAGAGTATGGAGAATCCTCCAAGAGCTAAAAATAGACCCTCCATTTGATCCCTCAATCCCATTACTAAGTATCTATGCAGAAGAAGAACATCATTTTACCATTAGGACATTTGCACTCGAATGTTTACTGCAGCTCAATTAACAATTTCCAAGATGTGGAATCAGTCTAAGTGCCCATCAACCCATGGATGGACTACTAAACTCTGTATATATGTACCATGGAATATTACTCAACCATAAAAAGACCAAGACTTTACATCTTTTGTATTTACCTAGATGGAGCTGGAGCATTCTCCTCAGTAGAGTGTCCAAGAACAGAAAAGCAAGGATCTCATGTTCTCAATAATTTGAAACTAGCAGATGAACAGCTATAGGCCCACATGGTGCAAGCACACCCTGTGACATTTTCCTCACTGCCACTGCCCCCAAGATGGAGGGGAGAAGGGGAGGTAACTTGGTAAACTCCCACCTAATGGACACAATGTAGGGGTCTAGGGCTCTCCTCCTGGGTGAAGGACTAACAACTCGGATGTGACCTAACAAACACACACAGTGTAACCCAATCCTAAGCACCCTTATATCAATCCAAAGTTTATAAAGAACTAAAGATAACACTCAGTTTTGCTTGGCTGGAAACATAACACATTCTTCTTATTCAAAGTGAAACAGGCACCTTTCTCTAACACTGCACATTATCAACAGGACAGATGTCAAGATGGCCCAGCCTTTCACATGCCTGAACATTTGGCCTGGAAAGCAGTGGGGCCCAGTTAACCAGAGTAGACACCCCCACCCTCCACCACTTAGATAGCTATCCAGGTATTTATCTGGTTTCAAATGGCACTGACCCTTAGGAGAAGCATTTGCATTTTTAGCAGAAGCTTGTTTACTGGACATCTGCCAAAACCCTAATTGCATTCGGAGCAGAGCCCGAGAAATGGTCTCAGTGTTGCCCAGCTGATCACTGCAGACTCAGAAGAGCAGGGAAGGATGGTGCTCTCAGCCCAGCTATGACCAGAAAGGAAACACTGGAATTATTGGGGCAGAGGGACTGTGCCGAGTTAGTGCATAAGCCAAGGAAGTGAAATCAGGACAGATAATAAAAATTAGACACTGCGCATTTCACAGAGGAGTAGGGTGGCTCTCTGCTCCTGGGGACTTGTTTGAGCTCAGATCTGCTCACAGATAAAAAGACCAAAGTAAGAGATGAGCACGAGATAAAGGGACAAACCCGTGAGGACGTCTAGAAGGAAGACGCCACACCACGTGTCTGAGGATCCCAACTCCAGCTCTCACTCCATGACCTCTCGTTGATACCGGAAAAGTGATGCCCCAGCCAGCTCAGCCAAGCAGAGCTGGGGGACCTGCCACCTCTGTCTTGGTGGCAGCAGCCAGCAAAGGAACTGGTAGGCTGGAGCAAGTGGGGGAGCTTCCCTCCCCCACCAGAGGCTCCAGTAGAGTGGCGCTAGAGGACCTGCCAGCTCTGCCTTGGCAGCAGCTGGCACAGAAACTGGCAGGCTGGAGCCAAAGGGGGAGCTTTCCTCTCCCACCAGAAGCTCCAGTAACAAAAAAGACCAGGCCAATCAGGGGAAAACACTGGCGATATCTCCAGTGCATCCCTGATTGGTCCATTTTCAATCCTGTTCCTGATGGGTCTATTTTATAGACCAATCAGCTAAGCTCTCAGCTCATTGGACAACTGCCCCTATATAAACCCCTGAGCAGAGAGCCTAGGGGCAGATCATCACAGATCGTCAAAGAAGATAGAGTAGAAGAGCAGACTTCAGCAGATCATTGCTGACCTTTGAGGAAGAGAGAGCAGGAGAGCAAAGACCTCAGCAGATTGCTGCAGACTGCTGAGGGAGAGAGAACAGAAGAGGAAAAGCTGTAACACTTATACCCTGCTCTGCAAGGAAGTTTGGCTCTTTGTAAGAGCTGTAACACTTGCATCCTGCTCTACAAGGAGGTTTGGCTCTTTGTAAGAGCTGTAACACTTATACCCTGCTCTGTAAGGAGGTTTGGCTCTTTGTAAGAGCTGTGACACTTATATAAAACCTATCTCATCCTATTCTGCAAGGTTTGGCTTCTGTAAGAACTGTAATAATACCTCTGTAAATAAAGCCTAACTTACTGTCCATCCTGTGGTCTGTTGATTCATTCATCGAATCATCAAGACCAAGAGCCTGGAAATCCAAAGTTAAAAATCCGTTATCATCGTGAGCCACCTGATACTATACACCTCAAAAGGATGACAATAAAACCCAGAGGACTCCACAGGGTGGTTGAGAGGATTAAATAAGACGTCAAAACTCCACGCAAGTCACAGTGCACCTAAGTGCTCAGTACCGGCTGTTACTGCTGATACATTGTCGGTAACTGCCAGCAAAGACCACGTTTTGACTCACAGAATACTTAACGGAAAAGATGAGTATGAATGATTAATTGAGAATGCTGATTACGCTTAAGAAAATAAGAGAACTAATTAATTCTGTCTTTGTTTTTACACCTCAAGAAGGAACCAACTTTGCCTTGGAAAGAGAAAACAGGGTGTCTAAGAAGTACATGGTGAGCGTCCATCTGCCCTCTGCCCTACCCTGCACTGGGCTGTGTCCTGGCAGTGGCCCCAGGGTGACACTTAGAGGCTCCCCGGCCCAGAGACAGCCTACAGCTGGCTGCAGTTTCAGCAAGGCCACAGCTACTGTCCAGACCCCCCTCCAACCCCGTCTGTCTCCATGGCCAGTTCCCTCTCCTTCCACGTTCCAGACAGGGAAACACTTCTACTATCTACAGTTCCTAAGAAGTCCCAGAAAAAATGAAAATTGCCTACATCTTCGTTTTTAAAGTGCCTTTGGACATTCCTGACAGATAATAACGTCAGTCCTGGAGGAATTCTGATCACAGACTGTCTAACAGAAGACGTGAACCCACTTGAAGAGGACAGTTCCTGGAAACCACGTTGATAGTCACCATAATGATCCCTGTAACACAAAGTCATTTTCTTTTGATGAGAAAATTATTGGGCTAGTAAGTTACCAAGTCACCGAGATAGACAAGGTGTGACTGACTTGAGAACCCAAACTAACTGATAAGCAGGAGTTTATTGGTACCTTCCTGGGCCACGGTCATCTTTCTACACTAGCAACTTGAGCAAAAATACAGGAGATACTCTCATCTCTTTGGTAACTGACAAAGTTGAGAGGGACAAAGGATACTTTGCAAAGTAGAGTCAGGGTTAAAAACACCCTTGAAAGTCAAAATACGGCTCGGCGTCTGTGGCTCAAGTGGCTAAGGCGCCAGCCACATACACCTAAGGTGGCGAGTTCGAATCCAGCCCAGACCCCCCAAACAACAATGATGGCTACAACCAAGAAATAGACAGGCGTTGTGGTGGGCGCCTGTGGTCCCAGCTACTTGGGAGGCGGAGGCAGGAGACTCGCTTGAGCCCAGGAGTTGGAGGTTGCTATGAGCAGTGAAGCCATAGCACTCTA
>CAUYQV010096703.1:0-15355 GCA_963574575.1 Galagoides demidoff
GGGCGCCTGTGGTCCCAGCTACTTGGGAGGCAGAGGCAGGAGACTCGCTTGAGCCCAGGAGTTGGAGGTTGCTATGAGCTGTGATGCCATGGCACTCTACCCAGGGGGATAGCTTGAGGCTCTGTCTCAAAAAAAAAAAAATCACATTGATGAGTCGGAGTTTAAGCTATTGAATGCTTAATTTGAAGACATAAAATAATCATATTTGTAAAGTGGTGGCATTATTCCAGATATTTAGTGACACAGTTCTGGAGGTCTTGTGGGAGATGGACTGGAGAGGGTTAGAGTTCGGGCAGGGAGACCACGGAGGAGGACACAGGTAGCAGGCAGGTGAACTGTGAGAACACACACCAAGGCCGTCACCAGGGGATCAAGAGGAAGGAACACTGACATTTAGACATTTGAGGGGTAATAAAACTTGAGCCTTGGTTGGCTGTGCAGTGTCTGATGAAGAAGGAAACTCAGAAAGACTTCTGGATTACTGATCTAGGAGGCTTATAAATACTTTAATTTCATCATTTCTTTTAATCTATGATGTAATAATTATTATCCACCCTCTACAGATGGAGACACTTGGGTTAAGTAACTTGCCCAAGACCAGACAGAGGGGAGTGCTATAGCTGGAGTTTGAAACCAAGGTTATCAAACACCAAATCATGTGCTTCCTACTGTTCTAATGCCTGGGATGAATATTGAAAGAGGAAGAGAATGTGTGGGGCGTTAGATAAGGTAAAGCATTATGTCTGGAAATGCAGGAGCTCAGAGGGCTGTGGACTGCAGAGCTGGATTGAATATTGGGCAACTAAATAACTGGAATTTTAAAATATGGTTTTACCCTAGCTTCCTGTGTTATATTCTACCTTATTGCATTTTGCAATGAGGACTGTGGCAAACCTTTTTAGATTATGCCCAAATCTAAAAAGACCAGTGATAACACAAGCATGTCACAGAACATATTGGGAAGTAGACTGTGGAGAAAGGTCCTATTAACTTTTTCATTAGTCATTTTTAACCACATTACACATTAACACTTCAATACACTTCACAAAATAGCAATTTGGGTTTTTTATTCAACCACATTTAGTAGGAAAATGGGAACTGAATTAAATACAATCTAGAAAACAAATAGTGCAAAAAATTTCATGAATATTAATAGAAAATCAAGCAAATGCACTGTATTTGAGTTTGTATCACAAAATATGCAATTCATTCTTTTGTGGAATTGCTATTTCCAAACAAGATAGATTGCTTTAGTCATTTGAAAAAATGTAAAATGTGAAAAATTCATGGAGAAAAGATAGGCTTAGATTATGGGACGTATGATAGATTTCTTAATGAAGGAATGGGGTTTGGAATAAAGTACTCAGTTTGGCAGCATCTAACAAGATCATATTCAGTGAATATGAACCCTTAGTAAACCATGAAACCGTGAACAAACAAACATGTGCCGAGGAGACTCTAGGTTGCTAGAAATTCTCATCTGTCATTATTTCTGATTTTTCACTTTGTCCTAAAATCATTAATAGGGTACAAATAGTCACCGAGAATTGTACGCCTGCTTCAAAACACAGCAAGGTTTAATTTATTGAATGACATTATTTCAGATGAGTTGAAATGTGGCATTTCATTTTCTGAAACCGTGTGGAAACATTAATTATATAGATCCTTAAATTATAATTTAGGCACTGGGAAAAGTTTTAATTTAACTGAATAAAATTGAACAAACAATCAGAATGAACTAAAATTCATATGAGGTAAAGCTGAGTTTTTCCAGCAAGGGATGATTTAAAGCTTCTCCATGCAACATGAATCAGGAGACATTTCTCTCATTAAAAACAAGGTAGAATGGTGGTTACTAGAAGCGGGGATGGCTGGGACAGAGGTGAGGTGTGTGAGTCAAGGGATGTCTGGGGAAATGTTGGTCAAAGCATACAAAATTACAATTAGGACAAATAAGTTCAAGAGATCAACCTCACTGCATGATGAATATAGCTAATGATGACTTATTATATTTTTGAAAAATGCTAAGAGAGTAGATGTTACCCACAAAAATGGTAACTGTGTGAGGCAATGCATGTATTAAATAACTCGATTTAACCATCCACACCACGTACATATGGATCAAAACATCATATTGTACATGGTAAATACATATAATTTTCTGTTAGTCTTAAAAAAATCAGTAACTGAAAATAAAAGTCGTATTTTACAGATTTGGGTCATCTTTAATATTCACATTACCAATCGACATTTGCCAGAGTATTTCACTGCGCAAACATAGGGATATGCAGATTATGTTTTATAAAATTAACTCAATGAAGGTTATCTGCATAAAAAAATCAGGGCAGTTTCTTTTTTCTCCCATTTTTGAGGTTATTTATTCTATATCAGAATATCATATACACATTTTGGTTCCATTATTTGCTTTTGTACATTCAGGTCAAAGTTATAAGTGTGCCCCCTTCAACCAGACTGTGTGCACTGGACCACTTAGGAGACCATTCCTTATTCATGGAGCTATTTCCACAAAGTAGAGCATTTTTAGCGGTTGACTCACCTTACTCTATCTAATTTTCAAATACTTGCTTGACAAATGAAGAAATCAAATCAGATACTTTACTAATCTAAAATTTTTCTTAGATTATTAATTCTTTCATCTGATATACTGAATTATTTAAGTATTGTTTACTTTACAAAAGTGTGATTACCTAAAGAAGCAAACTAAACTCTTTTGAATGGGATCTAATCAAGTCAACTTCTTAGAAGATGGCAAAGCTTCTGTTGCAAAGTATCGCAGGACGAGGGAATGCATGTTAAAATATTAGATATGATACGGTAGAAATGCATTTGGGGGTAATTTGCTTCAATAAATATCTTGGAAGGAGAAATTAAAAAGGAAGTTCTTGCCCAGTTAAAGGTTTTATCTATGAGTAATTCTGCTTTTAAGTAGATACCCTGGCAAAAAAAAAAAAAAATTGCTTTTGAGTTTCCGGAATTCTGTGTGTCGTTGTGGCCTAAGGGGCAGGAACTTAGGTGACAAAGTAAAAAGTTAGAAAATTAAACAGTTAGAAAATTTCTATTATCGTTTTTGGATTACCTGCGATGTTAAAAATTCATTTTCTCTCTCGCTATGCTGCTCTCTCCCCATACCCCATTTCCTTTTAATTGACAAATAAAATTGCACATATTTATTATTTTGAATTTATCTATAATTTAAAGAATTTTGATATGCAGAATTAAACTTCAATGCTAATCAAAGATAGGCCATTTCTCAATCCAAGATGCCCATGTTTCAAACTTCAATTTGTTCTTAGAAAGATAACCTCAAAACACTTGGTCTAAAATAGAATGAGAGGAAGTCTTTGAAAAGCAATATGTCCATATGGTAAGATAGAACTTGTAAAGTTAACTTTTCTTAATTAGCAATTTCTTATAAGGTGTTCCAAATTAGAATTGGAAATTTTTTTTTTGGTAAACTAAAGTTTTGGGATTATTGTTCTTTTTAGATAACTGTTTTATCTCTGTAATTACCATAGGGTGCAAATTGGAAATTCAAACTTGCTATATTTCAATTCAGTAAAAAATTTGGATATTTGCACTAAAATTTTCTTTGTCTCTATCCTTTGTGTTTCTTTTAACATGATAATATATTAAAGACTACTTAGAATTACTTATATAATACAGGGTGGTGCTGGTGGAGGTACAAAAATTACTCAAGTGTAATGTGGAATTATAATTGGAAGACGCTTCCATTTAATTGTGAGGGTACATTTGATGACCCCTTGCTTCTGAAAACAGTCAATCTTCTGAAAATTAATGGCCTTTTGAAAACTGTCCGGTGTAAAAATTAAGGTGGAATTCTACCATTTGTATTGTTTGGTATTTACGTCCATTGATTTTCAAATGTTAATTCAATTTTATTTTCTGACATTCAAGTTGGTTTTGGACATTTTAATGTGGTGTACAGCTAAGATAAGAAGTAATAGTTTGTAACCTAGAGAGGGGATTAAACTAAAGATGGAGGTTGGACATGTGGCTCTCGCCTGTGATTCTAGCACTCCGGGAGGCTGTGGCAGGTGGATCACTTTAGCTTACGAGTTTGAGACCAGCCTGAGCAAGAGTGAGAGTCCTATCTCTACTAAAAATGAAAAAACTGAGGCAAGAGGATTGCCTGAGCCCAAGACTATGAGGTTGCTGTGAGCTATGATGCAATGGCACTCTACCAAGGTGACAGAGTGACTCTATCTCAAATAAATAAATAAACTAAATATGGAGAGCCAAATTAGCACACTTAAAAATTTTTTTTTTGTTTGGGACAGCGTCTCACTCTGTTGTGCCAGAGTGCCGTGGTGGTGTCATCATAGCTCATAGCAACCTCAGTCTGCCCACTCAAGACATCCTCTTGCCTCAGCCTCCCAAGTAGCTGGGACCACAGGTGTCTGCCATGATGCATGGCTAGTTTTTCTATTACTGCTAGTGTGTGGAACTCCGGAGCTCAAACAATCCACCCACCTCAGCCTCCCAGAGTGCTAGGATTACAGCCATGACCCACCGTGCCCAGCTACAATTTTACTGGAACCCAACCATGTCTATTTGTCTGTGTACTGTCTAAGGTTGCTCAAGAGCTACAGCGGACAAGTGGACGAGTTACAACATGGATTCTGTGGCCTACAGAGCCTAAAATATTTATTTTCTGGCCCTTGAAGAATTGTTAATTCCTTTTATAGAGCTCATGAAGAGCTGGAACTGAACTTTATAATCGCCTGTGACAAAGAATGATTGAGGATACTCGAGTGAGGAGGAACCAAATAAACAAACATAATTGAGGCTTAAACAGAAGTATTCGCATCAAAATCTGTAACCAGAGTTTGGGTCATGGAAGGAAAACTGAAAAGACTCAAAAGCAAGTATTCAGCTACATTCAAAGTTCAACCAATGATCATTCACTAAGTGCATGGATAACATACTTATAATTCTAGATGACCTATGCCATTATTTTATTGTTGAGGATTCATTGAGGGTACAAGATACGTCACATACTGAGACCCCACCCCCGTCCCTCTCTCTGCTCTTCCTTTCTCCTACCCCCCATTCTCTCTCTCTCTGTTCTCCCCTTTCCCCACCCCCAACTACGTCACTAATTGTCCTCTTATCAAAATTGAATACATAGGATTCATGCTTCTCCATTCTTATGATGCTTCACTATGAATAATGTGTTCCATAGATAACCTGTGCCTTTAACATTTCTCGCGCCTTGGGGTAGATGTAGTGGCTGGGCTTTGCCTCTTCAGACAGTGGGTGACAGTCTCTGATGATGGACTCCCCTATTTGAAGTCAGTTCCAGCATGGAGTTGTGTGTGTATGTGTATATTGATGTGTACGTCCACATCGACACACACACACACACACATATATATACACAGTGTATAAAAACCTACAATATTTAAGCAGAAAATGTAGGCTAAAGTAACTGTAGTTTTCAGAAAAGTAAGAGTGATGGTGCATAAAAATTCACAAGTTGTTAGAAAATGGGGAAAACAGATTTTCCTGCATTAAAGAGATCTAAAAAGCAGGCTTCAGTTTTGTTCCCTGAAAACAGTGAGCTGAAAGATAAGTGCTTTATATGTAGAAAATGGTAAGTGCTTTGCCCTTTACAAAGGGAATTCAGAAAATGCTGCCCTTTTAATATGTCCCGTAACTTGCCCTGGATTTGAGGATGAACAGAGATGGCACCAAAACTGATAAAGCAATAAATCAGAAAGCCCAAAGTTCCTTTAGTGTCACAGCTCTTACATGTTCAGAGGCAATAACAATCTTTAGAACATACCAATTTCCCTACGTGGGATGGAAATTGGAAGAACTGGGAGAGAAAATACTGACTAGGAATAAAAAATGTTTTGCCTGTCCTTCATTTTCCTTGCTTGGGATTTTTTGCTGTCCACATGTTAATTGGAGGTCTTAATAGACCCAGCCATGAGTTGATATCTAAAGCAGAAAGAAAAAATCATGGATGGGTCTGTACCTCAGCTGGCATCTGAAATAAACATAATCATTTCTTTTTTAATTTTAGTGTTCAAAGCATTTGCAGTTCTTTTCACTCTCTTCACATGCTACCTGCCTTTTCTTTTCATGTATTTGAAACTCACCAACTCTTCACGACTCTCTTTAGTTTCTAAAATGCCAGTGTAAGTGAGGAAAGATAAAAATTGTTAGAAAAATCTCTGTCCTTTAGAAAGTTCATTGAACACACAATTTAACGTATTAATGATGAGTGAGAGCAGAGTTTTTCTTATAAAAGTCAGAATCATGAGACAGAGGGTCATTTTCTTGGTTTCTACTTGGCCGGCTTTGGAGCCATTTGTAGGTTTAATTTGGGTTACTTGCCAAAATCAGGAAACGAGAATTAATTCCGTGACTATTAAAGGTTCATGTGAATCTTAACATAAATGTGCTTGCAATGCTTTGCTTTTTCTTTAGTTATAACATTTAACTATTTTGTGTATCGCTTTAGAACACGATTTAGCTGGGGACTAACAAACGGGAGTAAGGGCGCCCTGCTTCATTCCCAAGCATTTGATTCGGGGCCTCTTTTCATTGTGGAGTCAGGACCATCTCTATTAGAGCATCTATTTGATGTAAATAGGAGATGCATCTTTCTCTGCCCTGTTCCAAAGACTGACAACCACAAACCTTCCACGAAGGGACCAGAGAGTGTCCTAGGAAGGAAGCTCCTTGTCCTTTTTGTGCACACAGTTCTCCCTTTACCTCCCCTATTTCACTCCTTTCTTTTTTCTTTTTTTTTTTTAAATTAAATCATAGCTGTGTACATTAATACTATCATCGGGTACAGTGTATTGTTTCTATATACAATTTGAAATACTTTCATCCAACTGGTTAACACAGCCTTCAAGTCATTTTCTTAGTTATGGTGTTAAGACATTTATATTCTACATTTAGAGAGATTCACATGTACCCTTATAGGATGAAATATTTTAAGAATTGTACTTTAAATTAATTGTATGTGTTGGGAGAGTGGATGAAGTCAGAGATGGCACAAAGGGGCCAAATCTCTCCAGATGGTGAAGCTGGACACATGAATTTCTTTCACAATGAAACCTTGAAGATGGGCTTATGTATATATAGTAGAACCTCCATAGTTGGCCATGTTCCCACAGTGACCACCTCCTCAAGTTGACCTAATTTTTATAGACTGGACACGCCCCACAGGTATGTATAAGTATAGTAAGCCTAGTTCCTTACATTGACTAATTCCATGTTTGTTACAGTCCCTTGGGTGGTCCACTTACAAGACTTCTACTGTATTTTTAAAAATACAAGTATGACCTTCCAAGTCTTGCATGATGTTGTCTGTTTATTACTTCTTGCATACTTTACTCCTTTAACTACAATTCAGCAGACTTTTCCCAGGCAGTTGTTTTACATTTCTGAAATGCATTGATCTTGGAGCCCAGGCCTAGATCATCTCCTGGTTAATATATATGTCCTCATTCAGACCTTTGACCATTTTATTTAAATTCAGTCTTGTACTCTCTCACACTA
Organism: Galagoides demidoff; assembly: GCA_963574575.1. NCBI lineage: Eukaryota > Metazoa > Chordata > Mammalia > Primates > Galagidae > Galagoides > Galagoides demidoff. Next base: position 7,561 of record CAUYQV010096703.1, read on the forward strand.
CATCTTCATTTGCTAGTACCTTAGAAATTGTCTATTTTTATAGTAATCAGATATTTACAAATATGATTCAGAAGTACAGAAAAACACTGGTTTTATTTTATTTGCATAATGGCCATTATATTACTTTTAACTTTATGGCCATGAGGGTGGGTATGCAACAACTTTATCTTTTCCATTTAAAAAAACATAGAATTTATTTCCAAGGTGAAAATAAGATTACTTACATATAATATTTGAGTTAATCCTGGAATGTAGATTTTTTTATGGTGAATTTAAAAAATGACAGAGTGAAGACATTTTTGTTTAACATCCTGTTTTGATCCATATCCAAAATAACACAAAGCATTCAAAATGGAGAAAATATGATATTTTAAACAAGAAAACAGCTAATGCCCCAACAGTATTGACAATATACATTAAACATTAAGGTGTATATGAGAAAAACAGTACAGTTAAGAGCTGACACCTGACTTTGTTGAGCTTGAAGAAAATGGGTTATTTTCCTGGGAGTTAACATCACAGTACTGAACAGTGTACCATGGATCTGCTGATAAGGGTTGTAAGGTTAAGGACATCCCATAAGGGTTTTGAAAAATAAAGCCATACAGAGTTGCTCTTATCTGGTAAAGTAAGTAGTGATTTTGAGGTGAAAGAAGAATCAAGTGGAAGTCACACTCAGCACAATATAGTAAGAAAAATGAAGGGTGTGTCATTTGGAAACAAAGAAACAGGATTCTCTATTCACAGAAGGTCTCCATAGAAAACCCCAAGGAATCAATAAAAAAAAAAAATCCTCCTAGAAATAACATGTTAAGCAAGTTACAGTGTACAAGGGCAAACTGTCATAATCAATATCTTTTCTATATACAAGCAATAAGCAACTGAAAGCTGTATTTTTTAAGTACAACTTAAAAAAATCTCCCAAAATACAAACCACTTCAATATAAATCTAATGTGGTCTGGACTTCAATGTAATTCTTAGCCCAGAAAAAATTGTTTCATTTTGTTTATTATCATTTTTCAATAAATTATTGTGTTTTCATAAGATGAATATTTTATGGCATTACTGTCAATTCGTTTCTTCCCAGATACAAAATAATTAAATCCTCTAGCATTCTAGAGGCTAGAATCCGGCTGAAGCAGCTGGATTACTTGAGCTCAGGAGTTGGAGACCATCCTGAGCAAGAGCAAGAACCTGTCTCCCCTGAAAGCAAAACAAAGAAAATCAAACAAACAAAAACCTAGCAGGGTGTACCACCAACTACTCAGGAAGTTGAGGCAAGAACAACTCTTAAATCCAGGAATTTGAGATTGGTGTGAGCTATAACACCGTGACACTGTACCAAGGATGACAAAGTAAGACTTGGTCTGCAAAAATAAAGTAAAATAAAATACGATAAGATAAGATAAAATAAATAAATCCCTTAAAATAAAGATTGTTTTCTTCAACTTCTTTGGGCCTTGTACTTTTGTGCCTCTATAGACTGGCACTATTTCCTTTTCAACAGGATAATACATTGTTTTTCCCCTTACAGCCACTTCCCACATAAAATGGAACCCATGTTTCTTGCTATGTTATGCCCTCTACTTGGAATCTAAACACAAGAAACACAGACATATACACTAAAATATAAACATTACTGAAAAAAAGTAAAGGATAGCTAAGTATGGAGACATTTTTTGTTGATCTGTAGGAAAACTCTATAATGTTTGCCCATTCTCCCCAAACAGATGTATATAATCAGTAATATTATTAACTAAATCTAAAGAGTTTCAAATTGAAAATTAAAAGTGAACCCCAAAATTAATAAGGAAATTAAAATGGCTAAAATTAATCAAAACTATTTTGAAGTAGAATAATGCTGGAGGGCTTTCACTACCTAAGAAATGCTTCAAAATCTCATGAATAGCAGCCATGATCCAGAGAGGATGGTGGTGTTACCAAGACAGATGTACAGAAATCAAAAGAACAGGAAAGAAATTCAGAAATCAATCTTCACATTTTCTTCAATTGATTTTTGACTAAAGTGTCAAGGAAATTTAATGGTAAAGTGATCATTTAAAAAAAAAGTAATGTGCTTTGGGGGCAACTGGATAATCATGTGCTAAAAAGGCAAACTTAGACCTTATCTCACAACATGCACAGAAATGTATTAGAATTGGGTCATAACCTAATACGAGCTAAAATTATACACGTTCTGAAAGAACACAAAGGAGAAAAGCTGTGACTGCAGGTCTGGTCAAGTTGGCATGGTGGTCTTTGAATACATTTAAACAGAACTGTTAGTGCTATGTAATTTTTTGGGGAATGGCTACTCAACCTAGCTCAATAAGAAATGGTAGGTATTTAAATTATTGAAAAAATTAAACTAAGTACAGCACAAACACATAAATTAACAAGCAGTTTTACATTCATTCTTGTACATGGCCTTGGTACTATGTTTCAATTGCCAGAATAGTGAGAAAGTTAAAATGGTCAGAAGGACAAAATCAGATGGAGTCATTGATTACCCCATCCCAGTCAATAACAATGAACTTAATTGGACTGTAAAAGTTTTTGGCAAATGAAATGTTTTTACACGTTTGAAATGTGGACAAAGGCTCTATTTTATTCACATGAATAATATATGTGATAGTGTATTTTTAAAATGTAGGCTTGTCTGATCCACATGAAAGTTTAGTTTATCCTGATATTACAAAAGCATATTCTATTTTTTCTCTTGTACTATTTTAAAACAGGATGTAATCAGTTGATGAAATTATAATAGTTTAAGTGTTGTACAGTCTTGCTTTGACAGACTTTCTTTCTCATTTGTAGCTAGGTTTTCTGTTTTTTTTTTTTTTTTTATCTTTTATGATAGCCACACAGCATAGAAAATACAAATCATTTCAGCTGAGAGATACATGGAGAGAGTTCAAAATGGTATCTTGATTAAATAGTTTCGATTATAAAATGCTCCATCAAAATTTTATGTTGTAATTCTGGAGACTACATTTTGTCCCATACGGTGATTGTTACTATGTGCTCTCTGGGGGCCAGTCAGAACCCACCTGCATGGCACTGTTTTAACTAACAAAAACCGGACTATAAAATTAGTATACTCTCACTCTGGTATTCTGACTCAAATTTCTAAAGTCTTATTATTTTTGAGGCATGTTATCCTTTTATAAATCCACGAACATATGTTCTGATTGCAGTTTTACAGATGAAAAACCCACGGTTTAGATAAAGTAGCCTATGTGAATTATATTTAATAGCCAGAAGTGGTACAGATGGGCTTATATCAAGGTCTGTTCCACATTAAAAAATGAACCATTATGCCATGCTACCTTTTATGAATGATTATTAAATCCAAATACATTAGTATGAATATAATATGTATACAATAAAAACATTATTAAATTTTACCTTAGAAATCCATACGCAGAGAAACATAGGGATGCCACTTGATTCTGCCTCAATTTGCAAGTATTTCTACCACCCCAGTAGTGTCAGATTTCAATCATCTAACCCCTTTCTGCCTTTCAAGTGTTATTTTTTTTCTCTCCCCAATCCAATGGGTTACCTTGATCTTTCAGATATTCAGATATTAACTTTTCTGGAATTATCCATTTTTCACCAGAATGCTCATTTGCAATGCTCTTTAGTCTCTCCGCAGTTGCTTTATGTTGGTTTAAAAGCAAGAGATTTACAAAGTAGTTGATATTGTGATAAAGCTCAATATCGATCAGAATATTGTTTAAATCAGCTTATGCAGGAAGAACGCAGGGAGTTGACATTGTGGTAAATTTGATCCTGAACATTACCGTAAGTATAAGAACAGAAGAAAATAAAATAGCTCAATTCCCGCATCTTACAAGCAATCTTACAGAGGATTAGAGGAAGGAAAAAAATCCTTCTTGGAGAACATAAAAATAAAACATACAGACTTATAATACGATAGCATTAATGGATTACCTGATTCTTTTTCTAGTTTGTGAAGGAAACCCTGAAATAAACTGGATGAAAAGTTGACAGTTATTTTAATAATTGCAGATGTTACCAAAAATGGAAGCCCAACATACAATGTATTCATTATGCATTTTATACTGACTTAGAATTATTTTACTTACAGGACGTGCATTGATTGCATCGCAAAGATGCAATCATATATGCTTGCACATCCCAAAAGAATATTTTAAAAACATCTTAGACTTAGAAAGTAATTCAAGCTTGATATTTCAGAAATGTTTGACTGATGGCTCTTCTGCTGCTGTGAAATTATGTTAGTTAGGAGATATTATCTCTGGCAGCCAACATTTGGTGTTGAAATTAAAGCATGTGTGTGTTGTGTGATTAATGATCCTAAATAATAGAAGCTTGGCAACAGCTATGGGAAGGGTGAAGCTGAGGAGGGAAGAAATTTGTGGGTCAGCGGGGCAAGGTGGCTCAGGACTATAATCCCAGTAGTTTGAAAAGCTGAGCAGGATAATTTGAGCACAGGAGGTGGAGACCGTCCTGGGTGACGTGGTAAGACACAATCTCTACAAAAAATTAAAGTAAAAAAAAAAAAAAAAGGAATAGCCAAAAGGGAATAGCATCCCAGCTACTCAGGAGGCTGAGGCAGGAAGGCTGCTTGAGCCCAGGAGGTCAAGGCGGCGGTAAACTGTGATCCTATAACAACACCTGTACCTGGATTACAGAGGGAGACCCTGTCTCAAAAAAATAAAAATAAAAAGGAAGGAAGGAAAGAAGGAAGGAAGTTGTGTCAACAATTACAAATAGATACCAAATGACATTTGACATTTTTTTTTTCTTGCTGGAATAACCATTGGCAGGTACCAATTTGCTGCTGATAGTTAAAAATTAAGCCTTAGACATAAAAAAAAAGTTATAAAGCATCAGAAGACTAGCTTTGCAATCAGTATTTACTAGGAGCTCCTCACATTCTATTTAACCTATAAGAAAATCACAAAGTGAAAGTATAATTGAGAAAAAATTGCAGCATTGATTGCATAGTTTACTAATTCACTTCAGAACACAACAGTTGTTGGAGAAAATTACATAATCTTATACATTACTTCACCTTCCTCCTCCTCCACAATGGCCTTACAAATCATAAACATTGAAAATATTGTAGATGTAGTCAACTTCCCCACCAAGAACTCTTCACAAGTTTACAGGACTCCCATATTTCCTTCATACCTTCAATGATACTTGGCAAAACTACACCCTTCTTTGTGCCAATATGATGAATAAACTGTGAGTTTATTGTATAGGTTTAATAAATGTTATCCTCACATTTATGTTGCAGGAATAAAAGTGAATAATTTTGTATCTTAATTTATAGTCGAAAACTTTAATTAAACAAAGCACATGAAATTTATACTTTTGAGGTAGTGGAATATTACTAGTAATTTCCATCATATTTATGTAATTCTAATGATGTATCTTCAGTGTAAAAATATTAATAGATCACAAGAATGGTCTATTTCTAATTTTTAGAGTCAATGCAATTTGAAAGAACTTTGAAACCTCAAATTTCAACTCAAAATTCAAAGTAAAAGCATGTAAGTTCTGCCTTTGTTATTTCGAGGTTCAAGGCCACTGCAAACATTTAGTAGCCCATAATATTTCTTCTTCTGGATACTGGGTTTTATTTCTTCTTCTGGATACTGTGTTTTATTTCTTCTTTCTGGATACGGTATCATTATCACATTTTTAGTGGTCATACGTATTGACATAAAAATGTAACCTTTTATGAAATTTTATGTTTAGTAGCAATGTTTTAAATAAAAGTGAGAAAACACAAATTATCAATATCAGAAATAGATTCTGTTAGACATTCATGTCCTATAATACCTAAAAATGTGTTTAAGAATGATGAAATTAAAGGTCTTAAATAAAATGAACAAAGTCCATGAAAACACAAATTTACCAAACTGAAACAAGAAAAAATAGAAAATCTAAATAGCCAAAAGCCGTTATACCATAAACAAAGACACACTGTCCAGATCCACATTCAAATATTGAATTTTCTTTTTTATATTTTTGCTGCTGTTAAATGTGCTATCATCAAATAACTTTCACCTGCTGGCCATCAACTAACTGTTGGGCTTTAATTATCTTGCTAGAGCTTGAGCCCTGAAGGACTTCATTCCGTAATTAATTGTTGGGACAGTGGGGATGCTTTTGAGCACGATGTGGGAAAATTGTAACACATGTATTAGGTCCAGAACTTTCTGCATGTAGGCTATAACCATGGTCAGCCCTACTTGGATGCTTGATTTCTTTTCCACTCACACCTGCTTTTTTTTTCCTTTTCTCTTCTACAAGAATGGCTTCGAGGGGTCTCTACAAATAAGCATCCTGGACACTAAATCCATTTCAGGGTTTGCTTTCCAGGGAACTCAAGATTCCACACCCCTGTGTATATGAAGGAAATTATATTTATCATTATTACTCTTTTCTGCCATGAAAATTTTAAGTAAAGTTTATCTTACGTGTAAATTCTGTCATGTCATTAAAAATGAAATAATACCTGTGTGATGTAAATTTCTCAAGAAAATAGAAGAATAGAATATGCTTCCTAGTTTGTTTGATGAAGGCTGCATAACACCAAAAGATGGCAAAGTTCTAAAAAAGAAAAGAAGAAAACCTAATGAAAATTGATAAGTAAATCAAAGCATTCACTATATATATGACCTTACATTATAACTAAGTGTTGTTTATACTATGTGTCTGAGATTGGTTTGTCATTTGAAAATTCATTGTATTAATGATTAGAAGAAAATGTGACCTAGGTAGGTGCCAGAAATGCATTTTAGAAAATTAAACATCCATGGAGGACTTGTATTTCATTATTCAAGAGTTATTATAGAGCTATAGTTTTCAAAACTGTGTGGTAGTATCATGATAGACAATTACAAGAGAGGAACTAAATAAAGGGCCCAAATGTAGGCTCACATGGCTACAGTTTTTGATATTTGACCAATGGATCTGAAGCAATTGTAGGAGTAAAGTCTTTTGAAGTAATGATGTTAGAAATACTTGATGTTACAAATACTTGATATTTGTACAGAGAAAAAATAAAGCATTGTTTATCTCATATATACACAAAATGTAATTATATTCAATCACTGGTCTAAGTTTTAAATGTTGATACCATAAAGCTTCTAGAAAAACATGATAAATGTCTATGTAACTTGAGTATAGGCCACATTGTCTTAGATGAGTCAGCAATGACTATGAAATAAATAAGTTCAAAGGCACTTAATCAAAGATTAAGACTTTCATCCCTCAAGAGGCAACATTAGTAACAGTAATAGGGAAACCACTTCTCAGGGGAAATATTGGCAATATAAATATATACAGCAAAATAACTGTATCTGGTATGCAAAGGAACTCACGATTCAATAATAAAAAAGACACATCATCTAATAAATAAAGAGGTGAAGGGATTGAACAAATGCTTACAGAGGAAGTTACACAGATTGCCAATAAGCACATGAAAAAGTGTTCAATATCATTACTCACCCGGGAAATGCAGATTAAAACCACAATGAAATGCCATTAGGGAAACACAAGAATAGCTTATACTTAAAATTAACACCATTAAATATTGACTAGTTTGTAGAATAGCCCTGCCCAACAATAGCAGTTTCTATAATGATAAAAACGGCTGTATCCGTGTTGCCTAATAGAGCAGCCACCGGACACAGGGAATTATTCACTACTTGACTGGACACAGGGAACTATTCACCACTTGAAAGAAATGTGTCTACTATTACTGCCCAACCAAATTTTACATTTTTT
>CAUYQV010096706.1:0-10388 GCA_963574575.1 Galagoides demidoff
ATGTCTTAACACAATAACTAAGAAAATGCTGTGAAGGCTATGTTGACCAGTTTGATGAAAATATTTCAAATGGTATATAAAACCAGCATGTTGTACCCCATGATTGCATTAATGTACACAGCTATGATTTAATAAAAAAAATTTAAATTAAAATAAAAGATGGGGACTTTACATCTTTTACATTTACCTGGATGGAGTTGAAACACATTCTTCTTAGTAAAGAATCCCAAGAATGGAAAAATAAATATCTAATATACTCCATACTAACATGAAATAAATAAATAAATAAATACATGTCCATAAGAGCAATAAAACACTAATTATAGTCCAGTTTGGGGGTAGAGGGAAGTGGTGGGGGGACGTATGGCAGAAGGAGGGAGGGCATGAGGCCGGACCTCACCTACTGTGCACACTGTGAGGGTGTATAACATGCCCCCTGGGTGAGGGGCTCTGCTACAAATAGAACTTTATCCTGGAAGTGAGAACAAGGTAACCCAAATATTGTACCCTCATATTAATTTGAATAAAGTTTTTTTTAAAAAGAGATACAGGGACTAAATTAAGAAACTCCTAGATTCATTCAATACAATTTAAAAAATAAGTGAATGTTTGAAATGGTAGAGAAGTAATATTTGTAATGCAAAAAATTAAAATTTTTCCATGATCAAGACAGACATGAAATCTTTTTTTTTTTTCTTTTTTTGAGACAGAGCCTCAAGCTATCCCCCTGGGTAGAGTGCCGTGGCATCACAGCTCACAGCAACCTCCAACTCCCAGGCTCAAGCGAGTCTCCTACCTCAGCCTCCCAAGTAGCTGGGACCACAGGCACCCATCACAACACCGGGCTATTTTTTGGTTGCAGCTGTCATTGTTGTTTGGCGAGCCCGGGCTGGATTCGAACCCACCACTTTAGGTGTACATGGCTGGCGCCTTAGCCACTTGAGCCACAGGTGCCGAGCCAACATGAAATCTTAAAGAAAAGTATTCTCCAACTCTCTAGTATAAATCCACATCTAGGCCCATCATAGTGAAACTATAGAATGACCTAGATGAAGAGAAAATCTTAGCTGGGCACAGGGGCTCACACCTGTAATCCTAACACTCTGGGCAGGTCAAGGCAGGTGGATTGCTTGAGCTCAGGATTTCAAGATCAGCCTGAGCAAGAGGGAAATCCCCTCTCTACTAAAAATAGAAAAATTAGCTGGGTGTGGTGGTACACACCTGTAGTCTCAGCTGCTCAGGAGGCTGAGGAAAGCTCAAGAGTTTGAGGTTGCCATACGCTATGATGCCATGTCACTCTACCCCGGGTGACAAGGTAAGACTCTGTCTCAAAATAAAGGAGGGGGGTGTGTGTGTGAGAACTTTTCTAAGCTACAAAAGAGAAATGACAAATTATTTATAGAGAATAATAATTAGGTACTTAGCAAATTTCATTTTTCTTTCCCCATCATAAAATTCTGCCTATGATTTTATTTTTTATTGTTTTATTTTTATTAAGGTAAAATATGCTATATAATTATAATACCCTATAATTTGCCATCTTTACCTTACTTCTTTTTTTTTTTTTTTTGAAACGGAGTCTTACTCTGTGCCCCCGGTAGAGTGCCATGGCGTCGTCATAGCTCACAGCAACCTCAAACTCTTGAGCTCAAGTCATTCTCTTGCCTCAGCCTCCTAAATAGCTGGAACTACAGGCACATTCCATAATGCCCAGCTAGTTTTTCTTTTTCAGTCAAGACACAGTCTCACTCTTGCTCAGGCTGGTCTCAAACTCCTGAGTTCAAACAATCCACCCACCTCAGCCTCCCAGAGTGCTAAGATTACAGGCATGTGCCCCATGCCTCGCTCATCTTTACATTTTTAAGAGTGCAGTTCAGTGGTAATAAATACATTTATATTCTTAGTTTTTCCAGAAAATTTCAGATAAGCCCTAACAGAGGTCAGAAGAAAATGGAGTAATAGCTTCAAAATGCTGAAAAACAATTTTCAACCTATAATTTTATACTGAGTTAAGCTACCGTTTAACAGTGAGAGTAATAATATAAAGATGCTCTCAGATATACAAAGATTCAGGCTACTTATACCTCTATGGACTCCCACTATAAGATGCTTCTTAGCAAGAAAAAAAAAAAACGAAAACAAGAAATTAAATTAAACTGCCCAGACACAGGGGCTCCTGCCTACAGTACTAGCACTTTGGAAGGCCAAAGGGGAGACCTAAATACCCCTAAACCTAAAAGAAGTTGTGGTATGCAAATAAAAAAAAAGATGAACATGAAAATTAATAGAACATCAATTGTATTTAACTATGGAGAGTAGAAAATACAAATGAAATCTAGTTTTTTATTAAGAGGGTTAAAAGCTAAAGTTGCTTATGATTGTAGCAAAAAAAGAAGGTAGGTGCGATTATGATCACAAGTCTTTGAAGAATTATAAACCAAGAATGGAACAAAGGGGTGAAGGAGAAGCATAGGATGGAGAGGGTGGGGTAGAGGGAACCAACTTACCAAAAGGCATCTAGAAAGAACATTGCCAGACAGATGCTTAAAGAAAAGTATTGGAAACAATAAGTCACCATCTGAAATCTGATTAAATAAGACAAAAAACAAAGATGATCGGATTTGAATTTTTCAGCCATCTATAAAAGGTTCAATTCATCAGGAATAATACATGATAATTCTAAATTTGTATGAGGTTTATAACATGGACCCAAAGTATATAAAACAAAAATAGACGTAACTGAAGGAGAAATAGTCAACTCTAAAATCCTGAAGAGAAATATTAACACATTTCTCCCATCAGCTGATAAAGAAGACCATAAAAAAAATTAGTAAGAGGGCTGTGCCTGTGGCTCAAAGGAGTAGGGCACCAGCCCCAGATGCCGGAGGTGGTGGGTTCAAACCCAGCCCTGGCCAAAAAACTGCAAAATAAAAAAATTTTTTTAAAAAGAACCAAAAAATAGGCATTATTTGCAAGTACAACTACATCCTTTACTAATGTTGACCATAAAGCAAGTGTGAAAAATTTTTAAGTCTACAAATCACAGAGAATGTATTCTCCTACTACAGAAAAATTAAAGTAGAAATTAATCACATAAAGTCTAGAAAATCCCCATGTATATTTAGAAATAAAGTAATACACGGCTACATTATTTGAGTCAATGGGAAAAAATCATTATAAAAATACTATATTGGAAATTATGGTAAGTACTTCATATCAAAACTTGTGGAAGTCAGATTTAGAGACTTATAGAGAGTTTATGAGTAATTGACACTTTTATGATATGTAGTCTTCTCAACCATGAACTAAAGAATATACATTCTGTTCAAGTACACCTTCACCCTTCAAGAACAAATTATATATAGCCTTAATATGCATATATAAAAAAGAAGAAAGCCCCCCCAAAATCAGTTTTTTAAACCTCTGTTTCAAGAAGTTAGGGGGGGCTTGGCACCCTTAGCATAGTTGTTACAGCCCCAGCCACATACACTGAGGCTGGTGGGTTCGAACGAAGCCCGGGCCAGCTAAAACAACAATGACAACTGCAACAATAACAAAAATAATAGCCAGGCATTGTGAAGGGTGCCTGTAGTCCCAGCTACTTGGGAGGCTGAGGCAAGAGAATTGCTTAAGCCCAGGAGTTTGAGGTTGCTGTGAGCTGTGATGCCACAGCACTCTACCAAGGGTGACATAGTGAGACTCTGTCTCAAAAAAATAAAAATAAACAAAGAAGAAGTTAGGGAGGAAATGACAAATTAAACCCAAAGAAAGCAAAATGAAGAACATGAAAACATAAGAACAAAAGTCAACAAGACAAAAAGCAAAATTATGAGAAAATGAGCAAGACTAAATCTGGTTATTGGCAAAGACTAATATCATTAATAAACCCATAGTAAGGCCTTAAACTAAGAAAAAAAAGAAAGAATGCCCAAATTAAAATACCAGGAATGAAATACAAGGACTTTATCCAAAAGTGATAAGAGATATCCACAAAAAAACCTACAGGAAACATCATTTCTAATGGGAAAATGTTGAAACTTTTTCTCTGGGTCAGGAATGAGATAAAGGTACTACTAGCACAACTTCTATTTAACAGAACTTCCAGCAAAAAATAAACCTATCCTAGAGAAACAAGCAAAATGCTTGCTCACTACAGGTTTTTACTCCCAAAAGAAAAAAGGACGGAGCTGAGCTGAGAGAGTCTTAGCAAATTTGATGTTAGACAAGTCATTATCACGTCTCTCCTGGGCTGAAGTGGGCAAAGGAGTAGAAAGAGCGCTTGGGGAAAGTCCTTCCTGGCAGAAACCAAGATCAAAGAGCAAGGTTCCCCACGAACAGTGTTCAAAATCCTTTGAAGAAAGTTACAGAACAGTATCAAAAGGCATAAAAGAAATCCTGAACAAATGGAGAATTAGACCACAGTGATGGATGAGAAACCTACACATCATAAAGACGGCAACTTTTCACAAAGTCTCCACGATTCTCTAAATCTGAGGAGGTTAGATAAAACTTGACACCCTCGTCCAGAAAATTCATACAGGAGAACAAAAGGCCAAGAATAGCTAAAGTCAGCTTGTAAGACAAAGAACAAGGAAGAGCAGCAGGCCTACCAAATATGTAAAATGTTTATCAACTTACTGTATTTGAAAGAGGTTGGTCTCAGCACAGGGCTAGAGAAACATAAAACAGAACAAGAAAACCTGAATTAAGGCTGAGAAACAGACACGGGTCTGTTATACATAAATAAATATGTACATAAATAAACTTGATGCAAGGCACAAATAGCCCTTTGATTCTGTGGGGGGAAAGTAATCTATTTAATAGATGATTCTGGGGCAAGAGCACATCTTATTTAGAAAAACAAAGGTAGATGCTGGGCGGTGCCTGTGGCTCAGTGAGTAGGGCGCAGGCCCCATATACTGAGAGTGGTGGGTTCAAACCCAGCCCCAGCCAAACTGCAACAAAAAATAGCCAGGCATTGTGGTGGGCACCTGTAGTCCCAGCTACTTGGGAGGATGAGGCAAGAGAGTCATCTAAGCCCAGGAGTTGGAGGTTGCTGTGAGGTATGTGATGCCATGGCACTCTAGCCAGGGCAATAAAGTGAGACGCTGTCTCTACAAAAAAAAAAACAAAAAGGTAGATGGTTAATACATATCAAAAACAAGAAGTAATTACATATGGATTAAATACCCATATGGAAAAAAAATCAAACCTTTTAGAAGAAAATAGAAGGGAATAGTTTTACGTGTTCAGAGGAGAGAAGGCGTTTTAAACTAGGTACAAAAAGAACAGATCATGACAAAAAAAGACTGATAAATTTGAATACATAACCAGCAATACCTTGCATTCAAAAAGACAGCTTAAGCAAGGTGAAAAGACAAAACAAAGACGGAGCAGGCTGAGAGAAGATATTTGTAATATGTGTAACGGACAGAGAATGAGAATCCAGCATATATGAAGAACTCTTGATAAAACAGTAAGAAAAAGCCACAACCCAATCAAAAAAAAAAAAAAACATTCGCAAGACACACATGTGCATTTCACAGGTGGACACATCAGTGGCTAATGCGTATATGAAGCTGCTTAATCAAGCTGGTAATCAGGAAACTGCAAATTAAATCACTATTGAAGCACCATTTCCTACCGGAAAGGCTGGCAAACAGAAGAAGGTTGACGATATTAAGTGCTGGTGAAGATCTGGGGAGGGAAGATGGGAAGGCTCCCTCACACAACGCGAGGAACTGAACCTTGGTAATGGCCTTTCGGCTCATACATCTGAGTTGTGGCTGGTTCAACAATCCCAATCCTACTCACACAGAGCCTCTTACACAAAGATTCACTGCAGTACTATTTGGAACAACAGCAGTCAGATTGGGGGTGGGGGGCAATTGGGGGAGTGGAAAATGGAAACAGCTTAAGCCCATCAACAGGGAGTGGATAAATAAACCGGGGTCCAACAGAGCATTATTCAGCAATTAAAATGAATAAACTGGAGCTATATATTAATATACAGAGCACTGTCAAACACAGAACGTTGAATTTAAAAAGAAAACCACCCTGCCAGATGAGATGTATGGTACGATTACTGGTAGGCAGAGCTAAACACATGAAAACCAGTACTATGTATTATTATGGGTAGAAACAGCACTAAAGCATTCATGGAAACAAGAAACAATAAATTCAGAGTAGCAGTTACTTCTGGGCCAACACAAATACATGCTGGGTTGAACATGAAAGGCTACAGCTGATTCTCTTTCTGAAAAAAGATTAGAAACAAATACGGCACATGTTAAAATTTGATAACTCTCTATGTAAGTTCATATATATTATTCTTTGTTCATTTCTGAATATTTGAAATATTGCATAATAAAAAAGCTTTTAGGTCATTGTTGAAAGCAAAGTGCTCTGATTGAATCTGGTTTATTCTCAAATAATATATATTCATTTGCTTTTCAAAACATTTCATTAATGGGCTCAGCACCTATAGCTCAGTGAGTAGGGTGCCAGCCACATATACCAGCACCTGGTGGGTTCAACCTGGCCCAGGCCAGCTAAACAACAATGACAACTGTAACAAAAAAATAGCCAGGTGTTGTGGTGGGCACCTGTAGTCCCAGCTACTTGGGAGGCTGAGGCAAGAGAATTGCTTAAGCCCAACAGTTTGAGGTTGCTGTGAGATGTGATGCCAGAGCACTCTACCAAGGGTGATTTAGTAAGATTCTGTCTCAAAAAAAAAAAAAAATTTCATTAATGGGCCAGGTATGATGGCTCACACCTGTAATCCCAGCACTCTGGGAGGCTGAGGCGGGTGAATTGCCTGAGCTCACAGGTTTGAGACTAGCCTGGGCAAGAGCAAGACCGTGTCTCTCAAAAAAGCTGGGTGTTGTGGTGGGCGCCTGTAGTTGCAGCTACTTGGGAGGCCAGGGCAAGAGGATCACTTGAGCCCAGGAGTTTGAGGTTGCTGTGAGTTATGACACCACCGCACTCTACCCAGGGTGACAAAATGAGACTCAAAAAAAAAAAAAAAAAGAAGATGAAGAAGGCTATTCTCACAGGCTTGTATATACATAGAACTATCTCCAGAAGGACAGGCATGAAACTAGTACAGGGGGCTTCTGAGGAGGGAAGTCAAATCCTGGGAAAGAGTGTGTGGGAGATATACTTTTCTCTGTATCTCTTTGCATTCTTTCTGATTTATTTTTGCAAACCATTATTATTATATTTCAGGTGCTTTAAACTTTTAAGAAAGATACCAGATAGGCTTCTGTGATGAAGTAGGTGCTGGCTTCTCATCTAACCATAGTTCATAATAGTTGCAGCGCCAAGGAAAAGTCTCAGCTGGCCTGCCATATCCTGTCCTTTCATGATACAGCTCACACCCCCTGGTCCACTAAGTTCACGGGACCAGTCTGAACTGTGAGGCGGTACAGGACAGCCCAGTAGTGAGAGCAACTTCCATAGCCAGGCTGCCTGGGGTGTTACCCAGTTCTCCACTGCTACCCACAAAATCTTAGCAAAGGTTCTTGCCCCTCTGTGCATTGGCTAGGAACAAATTGTACTGGGTTGGCAGCCTCAGTGGTCCCCACTTCTTGTGGTGGCAGAGGTGATGGGACCTCACTTTAAGGATGAAGGATAAAGGACTGTGATGCCATCTCATCACATCTCGTGCTCACTTGCTGTGATGGGAATCAGTCCCTATGTTATGAGCTGCGCTGGGGAGAGGCCCACATAGCAAGGAACTAATAACGTCTGCAGCCAACAGCCAGCAAGGAACTGAATCCTGCCCACTAATCCTCCTAACAGTGAGTAAGCCCTCCCCAAACCCAGCCTCAGGATGACTTTGTCCCAGAGCCATCTTTGATGGCAGCCTGGCAAGGGACCCCCAGCCAGAGGGACCAGTCAAGCCATGCCCAGATTCTTGGCACCCAGAGACAGTGAGAGAATAAATTCTGTTGTCTTAAACCCACAACAACAAAAAGAAACAGAAAGACTGGACGGTGTCCCTCCTGACAAATTTGTCATTCATCTGACCAAAGCAGGAGGCCAGGCACACATGGGACAGAATCCGTCTGGTGGTGGGATCCTGTGAAAGTTCTCCAAATAATACAGTCAATTCAGCTGTTAAACAAAATGCTCAGGGGACGTGGTGATTTGGTGAATTTGATTTCCTGGTTAACTGGATGAATCTTTGTTGTAGAATCTTAGAGCTGTAGTGTGCCTCCTGGGTCACTACACAGATGAGGAAGCTGACGTTGAGAATAATTGTCCTCTGAAAGTCATGAAGTGTTTCTGTGGCTGACCCTGGGGTGGTACCTGCCACACAGTGGGAGCGCAAATGATTATTCAAAGAAGGAAGGACGGGCTCTGTGCCTGTGACTCAAGTGGCTAAGGCGCCAGCCGTGTACACGTAAGGTGGCGGGTTCAAATCCAGCCCGGACCCGCCAAACAACAATGACGGCTGCAACCACAAAATAGCCGGGCACTGTGGCGGGCGCCTGTCTCCCTGAGATCCAGGGAGACTTTACGGAAAAGCACTTTCTACATTGTAGGGTGGCTTGTAAGTTTTCCTATCCTTCTTTCTAAAAAGTGTTAACCCCTGTGCTGCCTTAAAAAGACTATAGACTCAGCTACCTGGGATGCTGAGGCAGGAGACTCACTTGAGCCCAGGAGTTGGAGGTTGCTGTGAGCTATGAAGCCACAGCATTCTACCCAGGGGGATAGCCTGAGGCTGTCTCAAAAACAAAACAAACAAACAAACAAAAAAAAAAACAAAGAAGGAAGGACAAAGGACCAGCTAGAAGGAAGAAAGGAAGGAAGTCCATCTTGTTGCTGGTGAAACCCCTTAAGGTCTTGGTCACAGTACGGGGCAAGTTTGAACTTGGAAGTCAGGAGACCTGAAGTTCAGTCCCCAGCTCCACACTCAGCCCTGTAACCTGGGGGCCCTATGGACCTCCCTCTGCACACATGACACCTCCCCTGCTCAGACTTCTCATGTCAGAAAAGGGAGATTCAGGGAGACTTTACGGAAAAGCACTTTCTACATTGTAGGGTGGCTTGTAAGTCTTGCTATCTTCTTCCTAAAATGTGTTAACCCCTGTGCTGCCTTAAAAAGACTATAAAATAAAACATTCCCCCCACCACCTCAACACGTAGGAAAGAATGACCATTGGGAAAATCGGCTGTTTCAGGAGAGAAATCCTTCGGGATATTCATCTCACACCATCCACCGACAAAAATTTTCAATGACTTTAAAAGTCAAATATAAATTATGACACATGTAATATTGGGCAGAGTACGGTAAGGCTATGTGCACTGGCATTGAAAGATGTCCAATAGCTAGTGTTCTGTGAAGAAAGCCAAGCTGTCTAATGAAATGTACAGTATGTATATGCATTTTGCTTATGTAAAAATAAATGTCACATCCGTGCACAGGTGTGCTCACTCACACATGCCTCAAATTTAGAGAATGCCTGAAGAATTCATGCATCAGTTATTAATTTGAGACCAGCCCAGGTAACCTAGCAAGACCTCGTCTCTACAAAAGATTTAAAAATCGACCAGCCCTGGTTGGGCACTCGTAGCATAGTGGTTATGGCACCAGCCACATACACCAAGGGTGGTGGGTTTGAACCTGGCCTGGGCCTGCTAAACAACAATGACAACTGCAACAAAAAAATAGCTAGGCGTTTTGGCAGGCACCTGTAGTCTCAGCTACTTGGGAGGCTGAGGCAAGAAAATCACTTAAGCCTAAGAGTTTGAGGTCGCTGTGAGCTGTGACATCACAGCACTCTACCAAGGGCGACATAGTGAGACTCTGTCTCAAAAAACAAAAACAAAAAAATTGACCAGGCCTAGTGTCATGGGTCTGTAGTCCCAGCTAGTTGGGAGTCTAAAGCAGGAGGATCACTTGAGCCCAGGAGTTTGAGCTTACAGTGAGCTATGATGACTCCTCTGTACTTCAGCCTGGGTGAAAATATAAGACCTGTCTCTAAAAAAAAATTGTTAACACTACTTGCCTCTGGGGAAGGTGATAGAAATGTAGCATTTACATTCTTCATGAAAAATTATACACACATACATATATATGCGCTAGTTGAATTTTTTTTTTTTTGAGACAGAGCCTCAAGCTATCCCCCTGGATAGAGTGCCATGGCATCACAGCTCATAGCAACCTCCAACTCCTGGGCTCAAGCGAGTCTCCTGTCTCAGCCTCCCAAGTAGCTGGGACCACAGGCACCCGCCACAACGCCCAGCCATTTTTTGGTTGCAGCCTTCATTGTTGTTTTGGCGGGCCCAGGCTGGGGATTCGAACCCGCCACCTTAGGTGTACATGGCTGGCGCCTTAGCCGATTGAGCCACAAGCGCCGAGCCTGAATGCTGTGTTTTAC
>CAUYQV010096707.1:0-10582 GCA_963574575.1 Galagoides demidoff
TTCTTAAGATAGCTAACAATTAGTTTCATAATAGTGTTGAGTACATTGGATACTTTTTCATGCAAATATTAAGAGAAAACTATGCCCGCCTGCCTGAGACGCTGGCAGCCAAATCCTAAGCGTGCATAATTGTTTTTTTAATTTTATTTTTCTGCTCCTAGAAATTTCTTCAGGTCTATGAAACCACCAGTCTTTGGGAAACAGGTTGCTACACACTCGGTCCTCATGCCTTGCAGATATTTGATCAGTTTTCCAGTCTCATAAACACACTGCAGTGCAAAGGAGGGAGGCCAAGTCCCTCTGCTGCCGAGATTCAAGCCGCGCTGGCTGAGCTGCCTGCCCTGTTCAGCTCTTCAGCTCAGAAAGAAGCCAGGAGGTTTGTGTTTGCTCATTTCCTCTCCTAAACATGAGCTTGTTGCTTGCTGCAGTGCAACAGGCCCTGAATTCAAAATAGGATAGACCCGTCCAGTGGGTTACATTTCGGATGACTGTTCAGTCTTGACCGTAGCCCAAGATGATCTGACGGGAGGGAGGGAGCAATGCACAAAAGAAAACAAGTTCCTGGAGAATTTCCAGATTTTTCCAGGCCTAAGACAAATTTTAACACGAATCATCTTTCCAGAGATCAATCAAGCCTCTCGATTGATGGGAGGGATGCTTCTTAGGATATATGCAAATACAGAAAGCAGAAAGCCCCGGTGAAAAGAATGTGTGAATGAATGCGTATCCTCCTTTCCAAGTCCTAGATTTTTTTTAAATTCTCAGCATGTGGCACTCAACAAATAACCTTTGTTTGAATTGATCTGTAGTGAAGGTACAATTTCAGCTTTAGTGAGGCGGGTCTTTTGTTCTGGGGGGGAGGAAAATTTTCACTCTGCTGGTGTCATTTTGATTTTGTAACAATTGCCACGCCCCCTCTAGCGTAAGAACATTTGGCACAAGTCTCAAGAAGAAGGCACCAGCCTGGGAAGAAATTTTTTTTTTTATCTTGGCCGACACTGCAGTGAACAGTAACTACTTTTTCTTGCAGTGTTTATGAAGCCTGCAGAAAATACGAGCATCGTGTCAAAGCAAGGCGATTATTGAGCGTCTACGTACAGCTTAGTAAGTGCTTCACACACTTACATCTCATGTCATCCTCCAACAATGTAATGGAAATGAAAGCGATGATAAGTAAGTAATTATCCCACAATCAGCTGCAGGTGGCAGAACCCGAGATTAAATTTATTTTTTTTTTTGAGACAGAATCTCACTATGTCCCCCTCGGGAGAGTACTGTGGTGTCACAGCTCACAGCAACCTCAAACTCTTGGGCTTAAGTGATTCTCTTGCTTCAGCCTCCCAAGTAGCTCCTGCCAGGATACCCGACTATGTTTTGGTTGCAGTTGTCGTTGTTGTTTAACAGGCCTGGGCCGGGCTTGAACCCTCCACCTTTGGTGTATGTGGCCGGTGCCCTACTCACTGAGCTATGGGAGCCGAGCCATCAAAATAATATTTTGGTGTCCATACAACCTGGTTTTGTAGAGCTGAGAGCTAGTGGAGTCATGGTGGCCAACACCACCCTCTATGAAGCCTTCTCAACAGAAAAGGCTAAGAAAATCCCTTTAGCCCAGAATGTCAGCCCATGGGTGAGGAATGGGACATCACCTGTATAAACACAGATGGCTCTTATACATACCACTGGTAATGCATTTGTGACCTATGGGGTCATTTGGTCCATGTGCAGATTATGAGAACGAAGGTAAGGCTAGAGAAGGACAGAAGCTTTTTACAAATTGGATTCAGGTTGCTAGTGGATCTTGTTTGGTTTTCCCTAAGCTGTCATCTCACTTCAGCGGGCCAAAAAAGTAAAGAGAAATTCAACATAAAGTAAAAAGTGGGTGAACACTGCTTGTTCTGAAGCTAATAAGAACCAAAAGGCCAATTTTAAACCACTAAGCTAGAGTTTACCTTGGCCTCAGGCCACTTTCTTTAGCAAAAAGGAAATTAATAGACATAGGGCACAATAAAGTCCTTTATTCTTCTGTGGCAATCTGAATACTATTTGCACGTGGTTATTTCTTTGTATTTTTATGAATAACGTTTGCGATCAAGAAGATAAGGTTAAAATTAATCCTCCCTAGATGAATGAAAGCAGGTCATCTTACAGAAGAAAATCAGTCAGGTGGACAGATATACTTAAACAATGACAACGAGGATAAATTTTTGACTTGCTCAGTATGGACACAAAGGAGGGCATAAAGTGTCTGAATTCTTCTTACATTACGGGGGTAATGGGAAAATTGGCAAAAGAAAAACCCCTCCATGGGTAGAGAGCAGTGATAACTGGTGTGCTGTGAAAAATTTTAAAGATCGTTAATTACACTAGCTTTCAAAAGAAGTTCAAAACACAGTAAGTATATTCTTTTTTTTTTTTTGATTGACATAATTTAAGTGCATCGCGGAAGTTACTTGCACAATGAGACTGGGATCCTCCATGGCCAATCAGAGCTTCCCATAACTCAGGTCTCAGGAAATGATTCAAGAATTGGCACGTGACCCAACCTGGGCCACGGGAGTTTTCACCTGGAGCAAATGAGGAAGATTGCCCCCACGACTTTGGTGATCTGAGTGCTGGAAGGAAGTGATACTGGGGTGATAGCCATGCGGAGAAGGTCCCCCTGCAGAGGGAGGGATTGAGGACCAGCCCAGGGGCTGAGTTGAGCGATGGAAAGAGGCAGATCCAGTCTGGATTCAGGCATGCTGGTTACCTGCTTATGGGAGTCCACGAGTTCCTTTATTTTTGGATAAAAGTGGTTTAAGTTTCTGCTTCAGCAAGTGAAGTCTATGTAAATGCCTCCTAAATGACAAGAGGCCATACAAAGTTGAGGCAGTAAATAACACCTAGAAAAAAAGAATCACTTCTTCCAGTAATAGTCATTACAAAACTCTTAATCCAAGTTTCTTCATCTATACAGAACAGATCGTAATTTACCTATTGCATAAATAAATGGAAAAATGCATGTGAACTCTGACATACTATGAAGACAAAGTACTATTTTAATCACATATATACATATACTCTCCTTAACTTTGCACAACTTATTTGAAAGAAATTACTTTCATATATTTCTCTATGTTACAGCCTCCTAATGGGTTCATTATGGCTGATAGATGTATGCTATAATTAGATTTTTATAAGGTCAACCCTATTTGGAAGTATTAGGAGGGCAGGTAATTTACATTATCTGTTTCTGTTCATGTAAAAGTCACCACAAGAAGAAAGATGAATGCTTCAGTGTTTTTTTTCTTTTTCACCAAAAGCTGCCCCGTCCAAGCTTAATCAGTGCAGAAATGTCTCAACTAAAGGGCAATCTCCACTGTCACGTCAAACCAGATGATAACCAAGTGGCAGCGTGTTCTAAGGTAGCAAAAATGTTCAATGAATTCAAAGATTGCTCCCTTTCTAAGTAGCTCCTGACGCGATCCAAGGCCCCATATTTCTAGAAGTAATGGGAAATTATTGTTCAGCTGTTTAGTTCTCCACGTCTTATAATAATTAACGTGCATGGGAAGAATTTCCCTGTGTTGATTGAAACAGGCAGAAAATGGTTTTTAGGTTATAGTTTCATTTCCATGTGTCTAGATATCGTGGTTTTGCTTTATTCTCGTAAAAAAGATTTGTGCTTGAGTCATAGCATTTTGCTAAAGAATGCCATGATGTTTTAATGTAACAAGAATGCCTATCTTAAAACCTCTAAAATTAATTCCGTCTTCCCTGATGAAAGACAACTGGAAAAGGTCAGCATTGACACCACCAAGTCTACCAATAAGCCTTATACAGGAGAGTTCCCAGAGCAAGCCTTGCTGATGGTATAGTATGTCTAATTATTTGTTTGTTTTAATTTTGAGATTATATACTCTTACATATAATATCTTTTAAACCTTGGAATCCTATTTCAGGGGGAGAAAATAGGCCTGGATCATCATCATGTGTGATGGAGCAAACCAATTTCTGCTGGTTTCCATCTTTGCTGTGGTTGGTCATTAAGGAGATGTGATTAGTCAGTATCTGTAACTGGCCTGACCTGCTCAGATTGAGCAAACCTTTTATTGAACAAGTTCTGTGTCTGGCACCATGTTCTCCCTATCTCGACTGTGGCAGTAACTTTATGAGATGAGTCCTTTTTGAATTATTGTAAGTTCAAGAACTTGAAGTTTAGAGAGATTTGTCCAAAGAACTGGTACTGCAATTACATCATTTGTGCAAGGTCGCACAAGTGGAAAGAGTCAGAATTTCAAGTCAAGTCTTTCAAATCTATGTTGCTCGACCTTTTGACTCTCTTCTCTCTGCTTGCTAAAATTTGAATAATGGAAAGTATCATGGAGGATATGCATCAAGGTGGGGATGAATCTCAAAGACATTATGCTAAGCAAAAAATGAGTACAGACTGTCTGAGTCCAGGTATATGAAATCCAAACACAGGCAAAACAAATCCAGGTAGATGGGAAGCAGGGAGTGTTTGATGGTTGTGGGAGGAACGCTTGAAAGTGCAGGGAACTGACAGGATGGAACACAAGGGAATTTTTTTTTTTTTTTTTTTTTTTGCAGTTTTTGGCCAGGGCTGGGTTTCAACCCATCACCTCCAGCATATGAGGCCGGCACCTTACTCCTTTGAGCCACAGGTGCCACCCCACAAGGGAATTTTTCATGGGGAGGCAGAAATGTTCTATATCTCATCACGCAGATATATACAATTGTCAAAACACTTTGCACTGAATACTTAAAACCTGTACTTTTCCTTGTGTATTAATCACATCTTAATTTTAAAAAGAGAGAATATTCTATTTAAATGGCTTAGTTTCCAGTAACTCTTCTTCCCTGGTAATCTCCAAAGTGATTATAATGTATGGGAATGTCTACTTTGGAATAGAAAACAGTATGTCTTTGAATATAACCTTGGCCATAGTCACTGAGTTAGGTTTGGTTGGTGAAGAGATTCATGAGAAATTTGAACTATTAGATGCACTCCCCGGAAATTCTTATTTGCATCAATAATCTATGTGTAATTACTAGTTATATGTGGTATTAATGATAGCAAGCATTAACTGAATACTTCCCAAGCACAAGACATGGAGTTAAATCCTTCTCTGCTTCTTTTCACTCTATCCACACAGCAATTCAACGAGACTGATAATAATCATCACCCTCTAATCAATATACTGTCTAAGGAAGTCAGATGAGACCTCCAAGATCCCAGGACTAGATGTTGGGATGGAAACTAGACCAAGAGAAAGTGCATGTGAATACATAATATTGCTTCCCATGATAGAATGAATGAATAAATATTGAAGGGAGTGAACGGAAATGTTAAAAGGTTAATATTAACTTCAGCTTCATTCTCGTCTTGTACTTTTTAAGTAATAAAATGTATTTTAAAAGAACATCTAACAAGAATAAGAGTTTAGAGTTGAACCCCAGAATATTCTGGAAATAGAAAAAAAAAAGAAATCGGGCTTAGATAATGTGAATAGTCTGTTTCAGTGCTATGGTCTAAAACTACATTCTGCCTTTCTCTATGGCATCAAAAACTTGGTACAAATACATGGCACAAAGGTATTATTTCTCTGGCTTGAGGAACATCTCCAGGGACATCCCTATCTTGTAAAAATTAGAGCTGGAGGATGAAGCCATATTGTAATGACCACACCTATTTGACAGCTTTACTTTAGATCTGATGTCCTGGGTTGGAAACCTGATTAAATAAGAACAGTGTACAGGGGAGGCGCCTGTGACTCAAAGGAGTAGCGCACTAGCCCTATATACTGGAGATGGTGGGTTCAAATCCAACCCCGGCCAAAAAAATACTGCAAAAAAAAAAAAAAAGAACAGAGTACGGTGTTCTAAGAGATGACTCTCTGGAAGGAACTCAATAATTCTCAATAACAGACCTTGAGTTTATACTACTGGCTTGAGATTAAATACTATGAGACTACCCCCTAGTACTTACTTGTTCAGAATTTAGGTAAGGGAGAAAAGAATTCAGGGTATCCATAGCAGTTATCAATTACAACTACCATTGCCTCTGACATGATGGCTAGAGTATTAGTGTAAGGTTATGTCTCAGATTAACAAATTAAAAAATTATCAAAATAGTATAAATTTTAAAATGATAGCACAACCGCCCCTCCCCATATTGGCTGATCCCATCTTTTCCGTCCACTTGCCCATGGAATCCTTACTTTTAAGCCAATCTAATTTGCTCAAGGTTTGGTAACCACGCATCTAGCTAGCACCATGGTAGAGATGCAGAGCTCATCCATGGAAATCCAACATTTCTGATTCCTGTCGCTCTATTTTCAGTTTTCATCCAAACTGTTCTACTTGGCCTTCCTCTGTGTGCCAGTGCTCCCTTAGAAAACCATAATCTTCAGTTATTACACGTCTTGACTTCCTGTATTCAGCAGATGTCTCTGCCTTCTGGTGCCGTCCCCTTGGCTGGAATCCTTCCTCCAAGAGTGACTTCAAAGACAGTCTTTGTCTTCATCCTTTTGAGACAATCGTATGCTGGAGAATATTTTTATTGCACTTAAGCAAAATGGCAAGTGGATGAAAACAGTCTGGGTTCAAATGTGTTGTTTTCCTTCATTCCATATGTCAAAACTATTAGGCTAATATTATCCAATGACCTTGCCAAAAAGCATAACATCAATTTGATTTTGGTTCCTTTTTCCTCAAAGAAATTTTCTTTGACTTTGATGCCCCAAAATTTAACACCGTGTGGATTTTTCTTATCTATCCTGCTGGCACTTTCTAAGCCCTTTCCCAACCTCTGGTCTTCTTTCCCTTATAATAGGGGATTCTCAATTATTATTTCTTCCCAAATTCACTCTCTTTCATTGATTTGTTTCTCTTCTTCTGAAGCTTTTTCTATCCTCCCTCTCTCTTAACATTTATTTTATATTTTTCTCTTTTTCTCTTTCTGGGAGAATTCCCTGCCATGTTTTTCCCATTGATTAGCTCATCTTTGCCTACATCCTATCTGGTGTTCAATCCATCTCCTGAGCTTCTTATCATAACAATAACTTGCCATGCTTCTCCTTTATAACTTTTTGCACCGGTTTAAATTACCAATGCAGAATGAGTATCCTTATCTGAAATGCTTGGGACCCATCAGATTTTTTTTCAGATTTTGCAATATTTGCATATCCATAATGAGATACCCTGGCCTAAACACAAAATCTATCTTTGTTTCGTATACACCTTATACCTATAGACCGAAGGTAACTTTATACAATGTTTTAAATAATTTTGAGCATGAAACAGTTTGTGTACATTGAACCATCACAAAGCAAAAGTGTTAGCTGTGGAATATTCAACTTGTGGCGTTGTGTCAATGCTTGACAAGTTGCAGGTTTGGAAGCACTTTGAATATTGGATTTTTGAATTAGGAATGCTTAACCTCTATCTTCTTGATGACTGTTTCTTCTGTTTACTTCAAATTCACAAATGGTGCTTTGACTTGTGTTGGTTCTCCAACTACATTCCGGAGTTGGAGTGCGTGCTCCCAGAGGGTGTCGACTCCCCTGGGTGGTACTCTCTGCAATCTATTCTTCCACATCTGCCGAACTCAAGCTCCAGTTGCAAACCACCTGTCCCCCTGGCTTGAGCACTAGGCTGGAAATTCAGGCTCTCCTTCCCCAAGTGGTGATTGGGCTTTTCTGTTTGAGCTAATTTGGAGAGAGACAAGAGTCCAACCAAAGAGCTCTGCCTCTCCCTCGGCTCCTCCTGGACCCGTTCGTCCTGGCCTACAGTTCGCTCCCACACAGACCCACTCTCTTCCAATGTCTCCAGGGGTTCCTGCCAGCCTTTAAGTTAATTAATCAGCTCGATCAATTTTGCCTTCCCCTCTGGAGCTTTTCCAGATAGGGTTCTGGGAGGCAGCCACTATCCCTATCTGCTTGCAGTGTTCCAAATCTCACTGTAAATGCTCCATGTATGAAACTAAATCACGATCATCAGCCCGCTGGTTTCTTCCTTCTTTCATTTCCAAGAGGTCTCCACTCTCCTGAAGTTGGTGTGTCCTTCCCATGGGTGTTTTTGTATCTTTACCTCATAGGTACACCTCTATCGGTGTTGAGTATTTTTGAGGTTTCGGCTTTAACCCATATTACAGCCTCCCCTTCTAGAGTAGGAACTCATTTTTTAAGATTTCAGACTATTTGGAGGTACACATTTTGTTGACATACTTTGTTTTTATACAGATTGAATCAAAGTTAGAGAATAGGACCTCTTAACTCATCTCCTACCTGGGACCTCTTTGGGAATCTGCTGAAAACCAGACTCTTTCCTACAAAATAAAGAAAGCAGACACACACTCACACAGTTTTCCTGCCATTTTAGAGATTTTACATCTGAAAACCATCCATGAACATTCTCATACTGGGGCACCATGATAGAATCTGGATCATGCCATTAGCCACCTTGGGTGAGTCATTTAATCTCTTGATTCGATTCGGGGTCCCTGTCAACACAGAGAGGTGGACATTTCCACTCAAATATCTGTGGTTCTAATTATTATGATGTCAAAGAGGTGACTGCTTTGAAACAGAAAACAGAGAGGTGTTTATACTTTGCAGCAGACGGGGACAACCAGTGAGAGCAGCCTGTGTTTTCAGCTAACGCCCAATGAGGATGGAGAATTTGGGGGGGCGCTGGCAGGAGAGAACTCTCAGCAGGCATTAACCCTCTTGCAACTCCTGTTTAGAAAATCAGAAGATTGGGCAGCACCTGTGGCTCAAAAGGGTAGAACACGGGTCCCCTATGCTGGAGGTGGCAGGTTCAAACCCAGCCCTGGCCAAAAAAACTACAAAAAAAAAAAAGTATAACTGTCAAAAATCAGATGATATTAGTCATAGAAACAAGCTGAGATTTCTTGATTTTTTTTTTCTCTGTAGGGATAAGGAGATCAAGCAATCTACATCATTTTAACTTATTAAAGGGCCCTGGTGGTGGCTGTACAGCAGGACAGCATAATGGCCAGTGCCTCCCCTGCAAAGCAAGACAGAGTTGGCCGTGCTCCATATTGACTAGGTAATAATCTAACCCACGCAGCTGGCTGGAATAGATTAGAATGGTGAGCGCAGACGCGGACTAATCACGGAGAGAGACACAGGCCGCCCTATCAGAGTGTCCTTGGAGACTGCTCAGAGTCACATCTGTCATCCTGCGATCCTGTCGTGCCCAGGGGATGTTTTGTTTGCAGGTTAGTTTAGATTTTCAAAGGTGGCATTCGACACAGCTGGAGAGACCTAATTTCAGCTATACACCTGCATTCCTTGATAAGGCACCCGACTCATGCAGGCATATCAGGAGTCAAAAATTTGCATTTTCCTCCCCCATTTTGCCAAAAAAAAAAAAAAAAAAGAAAGAAAATGGCGGGGGGTGGGGTGGGGGGGGTGGGAAAAGAATGAATTTCACCTAGATCCTTGTGTCTGGTTTGAGGACAGCAGGGTACTAACCCTCTCAAGGGAGGGACCCTCACAGATGAATCAGCTCCTGTTTTAAAAATTCAAACTCTGGGCAGCAGCCCCATATACTGGAGGTGGTGGGTTCAAACATGGCCCCGGCCAAAAACTGCAAAAATAAAAATAAAAATAAAAATTTCAAACTCTAATAGTACTTGGGAATTCTCTGTCAGGAAAGTCCATATAAATTGACCATCAGCTAGCCCTTATATCGGGAAAGATTACGAAGGGACAAAAATTTGGAAAAGAAAATATAAATAATAATTCCCCAAAGTGCAAAACCCAATAGGCAAAAATATCATGGGAGAGGGTGTTGAAATTCACAAGGGGTCAGAGAAATGCAAAATTTTAAAAAACTATTAATATATCACATTAAAACCCTCAGGCCGGCCACAATTACGTTAAAAAGAGCTGTGATATCTACTGCAGGTGGAGATCTGTGGAGGTCATTAGAAATATAGTTGGGGAGCTTTTTTGGAAAGCAGTCTGGCCTCTTGCCATGTCCATTATAATCACTGTATCCTTTAACCCAGCAACCCTGCTTTGGGGGTTTATCTCATACAAACAAACATACAGAGGGTGCCAAAAAATGAGCACGCATTTCAAGAAAAGAAAAAAGTGTCTTTGAGTTGTAATACTCCAGTCATGTTTGATGTCTGCAATTAAAAGCGGTGCCCCAACATAACTTGTATTCATCTTCGGTTTTGGTATATATTGAGTATCATAATGTTAATACAGTTTTTTCCTTTCCTAAAAATGTGTATGCATTTGGGGGGCAGCCTCTCTTTCTAAGAATGCTTCCTGCATTGTGATGATGGAAAGCTAGAAACAGTATTCATCTATCAGCAGGAAAAAGATTGAAAACGGTGTGACACTACTTGGAAATTGTAAGACCCAGATTTTCAGCTTTCAGTGCCATGTTGTTTTTAGACTACAGAACTTCCCCTTTCCTACCTCCCCGCCGCCATCTTAGATCTGCTTCCCCTAAACTCAGGCCTTTCCCCAAAATCAAGCGGCCTAATCAACCAATCAAAACTGCACCCCACACCCCTCTTGCCTCATACCACCCCAGACCC
>CAUYQV010096708.1:0-24226 GCA_963574575.1 Galagoides demidoff
TTTTTTTCTTTTTTTTTGAGATGGAGCCTCAAGCTATCCCCCTGGGTCGAGTGCCATGGCATCACAGCTCATAGCAACCTCCAACTCCTGGGCTCAAGCGAGTCTCCTGCCTCCGCCTCCCAAGTAGCTGGGACCACAGGCACCCGCCACAACGCCCGGCCATTTTTGGGTTGCAGCCGTCATTGTTGTTTGGCGGACCCGGGCTGGGGATTCGAACCCGCCACCTTAGGTGTACATGGCTGGCGCCTTAGCCGATTGAGCCACAGGCGCCGAGCCTTTTTTTTTTTTTTTGAGATAGAGTCTCACTCCGTTGCCATAGGTAGCGTGCCCTGGCATCATAGCTCACAGCAACCTCAAACTCTTGGGCTCAAGTGATCCTTTTCTCTCAGCCTCCTGAGTAGCTGAGACTATAGGTGCCCACCACAATGCTCAGCTAGTTTTTCTATTTTCAGTAGAGACAAGGTCTTGCTTTGCTCAGGCTGGTCTCAAACTCCTGAGCTTAGGCAATCTACTCACCTCATCCTCCCAGAGTGCTAGGATTGTGCTAATTCTTTATCATTATGCACGTCCCTCTTTATCTGTGATAACAATATTTGTTTTGGAGTTTATGTTGTCTGATTTTAACATTGCCACTCCTGTCTTCTTTTGATTATTGTTTACGTGAATTATTTTTTTCCTAGCCTCTTACTTCTAATATATTTACATCTTTATACATAGTCTCTTCAGACTACAAATAGTTAGGTTTTCCTTTTTCATCCAATTTGACAATTTCTCTTTTAATTGAGGTTTTTAAACCACTTTCCCTTGATATGACTGATGAAGTTGAATTAAGTTTCCTATCTTGCTAATTATTTAATATTTGTCCCATCTGTCCTGTGATTTCCCCCTTTTTTCTGCTCCTTTTGAGTTAATTGATCATTTAAAAAGGGTTCCATTTTATTTATGCTATTTGCTTATCATTTATACTTCTTTTAAAAAGCTCCTTTGTTACTCCCCTTAGGCTGATAATATATAACTCTGATTTATCATGTCTTCCTCTAAGTAAAATTATACAATTTTTAAACAGTTTAAGAAATTTACAACAGTGTATCTCTAATGCCTTTCCCCATCCTTAGTGCTGTTGTTTTCATACATTTTATTTTCATGCTATAAACCCCTTTAAACATTGTTACTATATTAGCTTTCAATAGTCAATTACATTTTAAAGTGATTAAAGATAATAGAAAAAGCCCTTTAATTTTACCATTTCTACAGCTTTTCATTTCTTTGTATACACCCATATTTCTGTCTGGTATGCTTATTATTCCCAGGTGAAGAATTTTAACATTTCTTCTAGCACAGATCTGTGCCAGTGATTTCTCTACTTTGTTCATCTATGAAAGTCTTTATTTTGCCTTCATTTTTATAAGTTTTTTTTTTTTTTACATCTCAGTATAGAATTTTGGGTTGACAGTTTTTTTTTTTTTTTAAAGATATCACTCTCTTGTAGTTTGCTTCTTTTCTTTCCTTTTTTTCCCTCTTTTTGTTGTTGTTGTTGTTGTTGTGTGGGTCACTGTCTCACCCTGTTGCCTGGGCTAGAATGCAGTGGAATCATAGCTAAAGAACCTCAAACTCCTGGGCTTGAGTGATCTTCTTTCCTCAGCATCCCAAGTAGTTGGGAGTACATGTGCCTACTACTGCACCCAGCTAGTTTTTCTATTGCACCCAGCTAATTTTTTGTAAAGATAGGGTCTTGCTATGTTGTCTAGGTTTGTCTAAAACTCCTAGCCTCATGTGATCCTACTGCTTCAGCCTCCCAAAGTGCTGAGATTACCAAGCACCCACCATGCCTGGTATTGGCTTACATCATTTTTTTGTTGTTGTTGGGGAAACATCAAGGGTACAAAGAACCAGGTTACACTGCTTGCAGTTGTTAGGTAAAGTCCCTCTTATACTTGTGTCCCACCCCCAAGAAGTGTGTCACACACTGTAACCCCCACCTCCCCTACTTCCCTCTCTGGGCTCCCTCTTTCCCCACCCCCACAATGTACTAGCATCAATCCTTATATCAGAATTGAGTACACTGGATTCTTGTTTCTCCATTCTTGTGATGCTTTACTAAGCATCTTTCCTAAGAAGAATGTGTTTCAGCTCCATCCAGGTTAATACAAAAGATGTAATCTTTTTTAGTGGCTAAATAGTATTCCATGGTATACATATACCACAGCTTGTTAATCCATTCCTGGATTGGTAGACATTTAGGTTGTTTCCATAGTTTGGCTATTGTAAATTGAGCTGCAATAAACAGTCTGGTGCTAATGTCCTTATGATAAAAGGGTTTTGTTTTCTTCTGGGTAGATGCCCAGTAATGGCATCATTTTTGCTGAGAAGTCTTTAAAACTTCTTATGTTTATTACCTGTATGTAATAGGTCTTTTATCTCTGACTGCCTTCAAGACTTGGTTTGAACGTGGTCTGTTGTAGTCAATACAAAGTTTGTAGAGGTGGGAGTGAATAGATCCAACCCTGCCATTGTATTTGTGTGTGCAGCAGCAGCCACTGAGTTTGGAAACATTACTTACTGTCTGCCTAACCCCAGTAAAGGCCTTGGTCTTGAAGTTGTCCTTATTCACAACAGCTAAGCAACACAACTCATATATGTCTGACACTTCCGTTCCTGAACTTATCAGCAGCATTAATCTTCAGAGAGCACTAGATCAGAAGTATGAGGAACCTTTTCATGTTGGAAAGATGTATTAATTTAGCTGTAATCAAATAAGGCCACGTTCAAGCAACTTTAATTAGATATACTTAAAAATGTACATTATTTTATAAAAATATAACTACTATGTACTCAGTAATTTCAGAAAATGAAACCTCTTTGTTAATTTGAAATTTAGATACGTTTTAAATTATTTTGTTGTGTCTGCTTTTTGTTGGAAAGTGTTTGACTATGTACAGTTTTTGGCTGGGGCTGGGTTTGAACCTGCCACCTCCAGCATGTGGGGCCGTGCCCTAATCCTTTGAGCCACAGGTGCCACCCAGCGTTTGACTATTTGGTGGCAGTGTGGAGGTCCACAGTTTCCGTTGATCCTCTAGATGGGTGTCAGTCATCTGTGACCTTACGGGCATCCTGATTTGGGTTAGGTGTGAGGATGTAAATTCACAGGAATAAGTGGTCAAAAAGCAGGGAAGCATTTTTGAGGGCATGTTGCTGATATTGTTCTGAATTTTTGACTAGCTCTTTCTTAGCATCAAACAATGGCTTTAAAATGTTTTCTACTAAGAGCCAAATCAAGTCCATCTGTAGTTCTTTAGATGCCTTGGTGATATCAACCAGGTAAGGCTGAAATGCTAGTTTGAGTGTGATGTCATGATTCAATGTCAGTGAACCTTTCATTGTGTTCTCCAATTAATATAACGGGTCTTTAACAACTATGTATTCTTCATATGATTTGCATGTCTCATCCTGCTTATCAGTAGCTTTCGCTAACTGGGGAAAATGTTCGTCCAAAATTTCTTTTGGAAGAAAAAGTGTTTTTAAAAGAGATAGCATTTTTAGAATGCTTGGATCTTTTTTGCCACCTATTATATATAGACTTAGTTTTACCTTGCAAAAATATATTCAAGTTGTTTTAATTTGACATGATATCACAGATATACTGTATTCCTATAGAAATCCTCTTTCAATAATTCACACTGCTGATTCTGTTCTTCATAAAATTTAATTATCATTTACGAAGAGATGAAACGTTGGCTACCACCTGTCCCTGCAGTGGCAAACTATGTCAAATCCACACTGAATGCCTCATTATTCGACTTCAGCATGTTACAAAACTGACCATGCCATTTTGCATTTGCCCGAATACAATTAACAATACTTGTTGCAAAGTGTCACTTAAAATTGTAGCTTTAGCACAGAAATTCGACTGACGCAAAGTACAGTGAAAAGAACTGAGAGTATCTGTATCTGTTAATACTTTTGTATCTGTGCAATAGACCTACAGTCCCCAACTCCTGGGTGGTGCACCAGTATGGGTCCATGGCCTGAGAGGAACCAGGCTGCATAGTGGAAGGTGAGCAGTGGGGGAGCAAGAGACGTTTCATTTGTATTTATAGCCACTTGTCTTCCTGAGCTCTGTCTTCTGTCAGATCCCCTCCCTCAACCTCTCTCCCTTCTGTAGAAAAACTGTCTTCCATGAACCTGGTTCCAGGTGCCAAAATGGTTGGAGATCACTGCAATAAACCCTTTATGTTTTCCTGTCATGGAAGGTGCACTCTCTGTACACACACACACTAAATTTACCAAATTCAGTCCAGTTTACAACATTAATCTGGAAAGTGGTTGAAGATATTTCCCGTGTTCTTTTCACAAGAGCGCCCAAAGTGAGTTACGCTTTGTAGTAAAGAAGTCTTCTGTTATGACTTGTGCCAAGTCAATAGTTTCAGTAGATTCATCCAAAGTGATTGAATAATACATATTTTCTTTTTGAAGTATTGCATCAAGTGGTTCTGTTAAGCTAATTCATCATGCTGATCAGTTATGGTTCTCCTTGAAATAGGCAGTTGTTTTTACTTTGAAATGTTATTGGGATCTAAGCATCCTACAACTTTGACAATGCATTCTTCCACAATTTCTTCATCACTGAAAGGCTTTCCTTTGTTTCCTCAGTATATAAGCTACTTTGTAAGTGGCTTCAGTGGGATTATTTCGAGGTCTTATGACTGCTTGAAAGCATTGCCTTTGCTTCTGCTTTTCATCTTTCTACTTTTGCAACATAGCCATTCGTGTCTCTGCCTCTGATTTAAAATATCTGTGGTCCTTAGGAGTATCATAATGCTGACGAGCATTGAATTTCTTTAATGTTGATGCTGTTGTATCACAAAGCAAGAAAATCATCTATCTTTAGTGGAAACAAGACGATATTGCAATCCCTAACCCTCATTAAAAAGTCTATTTCCAGTGGCGCCTGTGGCTCAGTGGGTAGGGCGCTGGCCCGATATACTGAGGTGGCAGGTTCAAACCCAGCCCTGGCCAAACTGCAACAAAATATAGCTGGGTGTTATGTAGGTGCCTATAGTCCTAGCTACTTGGGAGGCTGAGGCAAGAGAATCACCTAAGCCCAAGAGCTAAAGGTTGCTATGAGCTGTGACGCCATGGCACTCTACCGAGCGTAACAAAATGAGACTCTATTTCTAAAAAGAAAAAAAAAAGTCTGTTTCCTTCCTTCAGTGTTCTCTTTGAGTCTTCTTTGCCATGATGAGTTGTTGCACAGACAGAATTAAAAAAACAAAACAAAACTATTGAGCTGTGCAACTATTCACAAATTCCACTGTACACAGAAACATAGTGTAGCATTGTCAAAAGTTGATAATAGACTGGTGTACTTAACCCCCATAATCTCTCCAGGCAACCTCATGTAGTACTGGTGCCAGTCAGGAGGGGGAATTTGGAACTAAATCACAAGCATAGCAGCCATCAATTTACCCCTTATGGATAACTAATGTTCTAATTGTGCCTGTCAATCTGGGAGGACTATTTCATTGACATATATTTTATTCTTTGGTATTGTAAATATTATCATTTAAAAACTAAAACAAAAATGTAAAGGCCGGCAATAATGTATTAATAAAAATAAAAAGGATGCATTCTGTAACATTTGGATTCAGTCAAAAGGTCTTAAGTTCCCCACTGCTGAACTAGATGATTCACAAATGACATCACTGTAAAAACAATACTTTATTTCTTTTTTTATAAAGGCGATAAGTTTCAAGGAAGAAGAAGAAGTAGGAGAACAAAAGGAAGTGGATCAGGTGAACAAGGAGGAGCAGAAGGAGGAAGAAGCCACCTACCCAAAAGCTATTTCCAATTCAGACAAGAAGCCACCAGGGAAGAGCCAAATTACTTTTGGGACAAGCCAAATGGCCAAGAGATTGGAACCAAGCTTAAATTGGAAGGCCACTGTCGATTACAAAGAGTATGTAGACTTAGCATACTGGGTTTATAGATGCACACCTATTTGCTTAACTTTTCACAGAACTTTATTTTAGAGTAGAAAAATGAAGAGTAGATATTGACACATCCCTTTGAAGCCCAGATTGCTTCCTTTCTGCCACTCTTTATATTCCAAGCAGAAAAACTGGACAGCAGCAGAGATTGTGCTTGAAGCACCATGAAGGGAAAGGAAGAAAATTCATGGTCATGTAGTTGGTGAGTCAGGACAACTGACATGTGGAAAAAATGATGAAACGTGTGGAGAAGCCACATGGGAAATGTCACATAGTGGTAGGGCCCCAGTTAAGGAAATGCTGGGAGGAGGCGGAATGATTCAAATTATACAGTGTTAGTTAGGGAAACCATCATACAGATGCTGTCTTCTCTATTAACAGAACTTTATTACTACATAATACTATAAAAAGGCTCAAGTCTCAAAAATATTGGCAGGTCTACGTAAAGTGGACACTAGTTTGATGAATATAGGAAATGTTCAAAACTGGTTCCCTCTGTAAATAGGGGCCAACCAAAGATTAAGGGACAATTCTGCTAAATGCTGACACAGTCAGAAGCACATAGGTCACTTTTAAAAAATTCAGCCACCAGCTTATGAGTCTCAGCCTCTATTTAATGTCCCGTGTTCTCACACGATTGGGTTAAGAACTGTCTTCTGGTTGATCACACGGGGACTGTCACCTTCAGAGCTTCTGACAACCACAGGGTGATTATGTCTTGGAAGCAAGCCCAGAGAGCTATGTAGGTCACTATGAAAGTTTTGAGACAGACTGTGTTATGGTCCATTATCTCACTTCCAAGAAACATAGTCGACAAGGTCCTTTCTGATTCACCCGTGCAAGTTTTTTCACCTCACTCGGCTTATCAGTGAGGACTTTATTTGTTTCTGTCCATGATGTGGATTTTACGTTTCTTGATTTCTGTGTATCTCAAAACTTTTGTAATGACCCACATACCAGAAGGAAGGAGTCCTATGGAAAGGGACAGATAGATCCTCATTGATTTGGGAATGACCTTTGTGACTCTATTTGAAAGAGTGAGTCTGAAAAATTATAAGTGTATGGGCAACACTGTTAACTGGGAGGTGAGTTTTAAAATATGCTTATTCTGGCTTGGCGCCCGTAGCACAGTGGTTACAGCACCAGCCACATACACTGAGGGTGGCAGGTTTGAACTTGGCCCGGGCCAGCTAAACAACAATGACAACTGCAACAAAAAATTGCTGGTAGTTATGGCAGGTGCCTGTAGTCCCAGCTACTTGGGAGGCTGAGGCAAGAGAATCATTTAAGCCCAAGAGTTGGAGATTTCTGTGAGCTGTGATGCCATGGCCCTCTACCCAGGGTGACATATGAGACTCTGTATCAAAAATAAATAAATAAATAAATATGCTTATTCTTTCAATTATGAAATTCCTTAACTAGTATTTAAAGAGAACACACTGTGTTCTCCTGGGAATAGCTGGGAAATCGGGCGGGGTGGGAAGAGAAGAGGAGACATAAAAGATTCATATGACAATGGCAGCCTGTAAACACCTGTTCCCGGTACCAAGATGCACTGGACAAGATGTGTTTTCAATACATAAACACATGGCTGTGTTTGAGGAACAGCTGCAAGTGTCACATGAGGCTGGCACTCAGAGTCACTGTCAGGGTCAGGAGCACGCATCTTTTGGGTGCATGAAAATATGGACTATAGGTATATGTTTCCATTTTTTATTTCCTATTCAGTAGCGTAAAATTATAAGCCTAGTTTTGATGTTTGTTTCTAGCCGCAAAATTACAGGAAGAGACATCCACTCAGAGGAGAAAGTTGGAGGAAGGCTTGAGAAGTCAAGACCGTCTATTTCAGTTGGGAGACTACGGTATGTTTCTGGTTAGCATGACCAGTTCCCCAAAGCCACCTTCACACAGTGAGCTGGTGAGCATGCTAATGGTGTTATCACAGGTACTTTTGATCCCCAAGATATTTGTGTTGACAGTTACTAGGAATGCTGGTAAAAAAGGGAAATACTGTATTTCTTTAAATATATTTGCATGCTATACTTCTACTGAAGAGTTACTTGAAATACAGTGATTTACTGGTATTAGTGGACTCGAGGACAAGAAATGCATTTAATACAAAGAGGAGCCAACTGAGTGTTGGGAACACTGAATTCCTGACTTGTCACTTGCCTGTGAACACTCATGTCCTGGCGAAGTTCTGCCATCTGCCTGGGCCTCCTTTTTCTGGTCACTAATGTCTCTTCCAATTCTAAAGGGATTCGTACTGTTTCTGATGAATACAATTAGCAATTACTACAAGGTCAATTAGGAAACTTCTTACCCGATTTTCAAAAAGGGGTGTTTGACCCTTGTGACTCTATTTGAAAGAGTGAGTCTGAAAATTAAAAATGGGCATTTGGCAACACAAGTGGCCATGTCTGGAGGAAGTCAGCCACTTTAATTAGAGAGTTTCAGAGTGATGGTGGGGACAAATGGCACCCAGACCAATAATATGGAATTGTACCTGCTATAGAGCCATGGGTTTATTCATCTCATGTAGATCTTAACAGAGAGCTTCAAAAACTAAGAAGGCGTTGGTAATTTTATCCATTGCTTAAGCCCATGTTGCTGAAATACTATCGTATAACCATCTCCGTGCTATAGTGTATATGCATGTATTTATTGTTGTTGCTTTTATTCTTAGCAAAAGTGTCGAAAAGATTGAGGCAATTGTTAGTGAAAGCTCCTCTGACACTGAGGAAGATGAAGAACCGACTGACCATCGCCAGGAAGCAAATGCAGATTTGCCATCGGAATACTGGCAAATTCAGAAGCTGGTGAAATATTTAAAGGTAAGAAAGATCTTTTTTACTATGTTTAGAATGTTCATTTTAAATGCTTTCCCCAAAATATATATTCTGCTTCCAAGTTTACTGTATGTTTCTTTCAAATAAAGGTAGGAAACAATCCTGTTGTTATTTAAATGAGCACAGGTCTTATTTCCCTGGGGAATCCAAGGTTAATCCTCATGGAGCAGCCAGGCTGCCTGGTACCAGCCCTCCATCCTGACTGAGGAGTGGACACAGGCAAGACAGACACCAGATCTTGTAACTGGCTATCATTTTATGATTTGCAGCATGGGGTTTTTGAAGCTGGACTTAGGTTAAATTTTGGACTGTATCTCTCAATGTAACTGTTACAAAGTTATGGTTTTGAGCCTTAATTTTTCTGAATCCATGGAATGAAATTAGTAAGACTAATTTTATAGAATTATTTTAAGATTTGAGAAAACACATTTGAAACATGTAGTATGGTATCTGACACATTGTAGGTGCTTATAAAATGTTCTGGACTATTTCTATTTCTCTCTTAAGTCAGATAACACATATGAGAATATTTTATATGATAACTGGTCCATATAATGCACTAAGTACTTGAATTGGGGGTAGGGTAAGGAAATGACTCACTAAATCCCAGATTAATATTCATTTCTGATATCTAGGCCCTGTGGAAATCTGAAGTCCAAAAGTACTTGTGAAAAAAAGCATTTTGACTTACTTCATGTTTTCCTCCTACTTTTCCGGGTCTCTTCAAATCAACCAAGGGCATTTGCTAGTGGTTTTGCATATTTAAAGGCATTGATGTGATTCCTCCTTTACTTGAGTGCATTCTTCCCCGTGTTTTAGGGGTGATCTTAAGGTAGCATGTGAAATAGCCCCGATATACATTGCTTTTCCTGCAAAAAGAAAAATTCTCCCTACCTGGACATGGCCCATGGTCATTGTCAATGGACAATGACCTCAATTGGAATTCCCAGCATTTCTCAGGAAAAAAAAAGATGTTTACCTGAATTTTAAGAAAAATTGGGAAATGGAGAAAAGTATTCTAATTCTCCTTTGAGAAATAAAGATTGATAATCAACATAGATCTACCACTAGTTCAAATGATTCCACAGGCACAGTGGAAGACAAGACAGAAAATGCTGATGTCAGAGTCAAAGGGGAAGAGGGGCATTTCTAGGGACCAAGACGGGAACAAGTAGGAGAAAAGTGGTTGAAATCTAATCAGGCAGCCTTGCTGGTAGCTCTTGCCATGCTGCAGATGTGTGTCTGCTGCTAATGGTGAGTCATTCTCTCAAAAAGAAGTATTAACAGGTTTATATACATAGCACACGTTGTACAAATCCTATTAGTAGTGATCTAAGAAATAAGAAATTCTGGAAGTATATGAAGTCCTTCAATCTGAAATTTAGGCCTGTGATTACAATTTCCACCTGTGAGTTTTATAGACTTGTCAAGCTTTCTAGGAGATCTGAATGTCACATTACTTGGATACACCAAATAATATTTGCTGGCATTTATTAGCGTTCGAATATTTTCCTATATTATGTAAGTTATAATTTGTTATTTGTGAGGAATTTAACAGAAGAAATGCAAAGAGAAGAAAATGTGAATGTCAGTTGTATAACACTCTGTCATGAAACCAGAAACTGATTTAAATATGAATTAGTAAAAATATAGATCTCAATGGCCAAGCCAAAATCAAAGGAAACAGGTAAAATGTTTTTATATTTATTCCTGACTTCAAAATCTATTACATATCTATATTAATCAAAACAGAATAGTGATGGCATAAAAACAGACACATTAACTGATAGAAAAAACAGAGAGCCCAGAGTTAAACCCAAGCATTTAAGGTCATTTAATTTTAACACACATTGGAGAAAGGATCATCTTTTCAATAAATGATTCTGGGAAAACTGGATATCCATGTGCAGAAGAATGAAATTGGATCCTTATCTCACACCATATATGAAAATCAACTCAAAATGAATTAAAGACTTAACATAGGTCAGGCAAGGTGGCTCTTGCCTATAATCCTAGCACTGTGGGAGGCCAAGGTGGGTGGATCCCTTGAGATCAGGAGTTTGAGACCAGCCTGAGCAAGAGTGAGACACCATCTCCATTAAAAAATAAAAAAATTATATGGACATTGTGGCAGGCACCAGTAGTCCCAGCTACGTGGGAAGCTTAAGCAGGAGGATCACTTGAGTTCAAGAGAGTGAGGTTGCTGTGAGCTATGGTGACGCCATGGCACTCTACCCAGGGTGGCAGTGTGGGAGTGGGACTCTGTCTCAGGAAAAAAAAAAAAAGACTTAAACATAAAACTCGAAACTATAAAACTACTAGAAGAAAACATAGGAGAATTGCTTCAGGACATTGGCCTGGGCAGAGACTTTTGAGGGGTATGACTCCAAAAGCACAGGCAAGAAAAAGCAAAAAGAAACAAATGAGACGGCCCCAAACTCAAAAGCTTCTGCACAGCAGAGGAAACCCCTTAACAGAGTGAAGAGGACAACCCATAGATTGGCAGAAAATAGTTGCAAGCCATGCATCTGATAAGAGTTAATATCCAAAATATATAAGGAACGTAAACAACTCAGTAGCAAGGAAACAAAGAACCCAATTTAAAAAAGGGCAAGGGACCTACCTAAATACACGGTTTTTGAAAGAAGACATACAAATGCCAACAGGTATATGAGAAAATAATGCTTATCATCACTAATCATCAGGGAACTACAAATTAAAACCATGATAAAATATCATCTCACACCTGTTAGAATGACTGTTATCAAAAAGGTGAAAGTTGGCTAGGAGCCTATAGCTCAGTGGTTATGGCTCTGGCCACTTACACCAAAGCTGGTGGGTTTAAGCCCAGTTGGGGCCTGCTAAACAACAATGGCAACTGCAATCAAAAATAACCAGGAGTTATGGCAGGTGACTATAGTCCCAGGTACTTGGGCAGCAGAGGCAAGAGAATTGCTTAAACCTATGAGTTTGAGGTTGCTATCAGCTGTGACACCAAGGCACCCTACCAAGGGCAACATAGTGACACTCTGTCCCACTTCAGGGCATATATCTAAAAGAACTTAAATAAGTATGCTGAAGACATACCTGCACTCCTATGTTAACTATAGCATTATTTACAATACTAAGATGCACCTAGGTGTCTATTACTGGATATATGGACAAAGGAAACGTGGGGGTATATGCACAATGGGATACTACTCAGCCTTAAAAAAGAAGGAGATGCTGTCCTTTGTGACATGGACAAACCTGGAGGATGTTATGTGAAATAAGTCAGGCACAGAAAGGCAAATAATGGGTGGCATCACTTAAACGTGGAATCTGAAAAAGTTGAAGTCATAGAAATAGGGCAAAATGGTGGTTACCAGAGGCTGGGAGAGGGAAGTAGATGAGGAAAGAAGAGATAATGTTCAAAGGGCACAAAATTTCAGTTAAATAAAAGGAGTACATTTTAGAGATACATTGCACAGAATGGTGAGTATTATAGTCACTATATACTATAGTATTATAGTCACTATATATTATAGTATATAGTCATAATGATGTATTGCTTATTTCAAAATTGCTAAAAGAGATTTTTAAGTGTTTTCATCCCAAAAAAAATAGTATTGAGGTGATAAATTTGTTAATTAGCTTGAGTTAATCATTTCACAATGTAAACACATATCCAAACACAACATTGTGCCCCATAAATAAATAATATATACAATTATCTTTGTCAATTAAAAATAAAATAAATAAAATATTTTCATATTTAAAAGAGGACATGAGCTTATGTGCAGCAAATCGTCATGCTAAACTTGGTGATCCTTCCAGAAGTTCTTAATGATTTGACCAACATCAAAGCAAAATGAAAAATTTCTTTATGGTGTTGAAACACATTCTTCTTAGTAAAGTATCACAAGAATGGAAAAGCAAGTATCCAGGGTACTCAGTATTATTACAAAACCAATATATAAAGAACTACATGCCCAAACAAAAGAATAACACAAGTATAATCTAATGAAGGGGAGAGGGCAGTAGAGGGGAAAGAGAAGGAGGGAAGGCAGTGGACCAGTCCTCACCCAATGTGCATGATGTGAGGGTGTTTAGTTCACCTGCAGGGTAAAGGGCTCAAGTACAACTTGAGCTTTATCTCAAGCTCAAGAAGAAATCTTAGAAATGAAAACAATGTAACCTAAACATGTTATACCCTCATATTAATTTGAAATAACAAAAAAAAAGAAAAAAATTTTTTTTAGTCTAAACTATTTGTCATTAAACAAACATCAAAACTATTAGACAGGACAGTTAATGTTTTGCATGTTTTAAAATTTCATTTTAGAAGTATGGAGAATCCTCAGAGAAATAAAATTAGACCCATTTGATCCTGCAATCCCATCACTAGCCATCTACCCAGAAGAAAAAAAATCCTTTTATCATAAGGACATTTGCACTAGACTGTTTATCGCAGCTCAATTTACAATCACCAAAATGTGGAAACAACTTAAGAGCCCACCAACCCAGGAATGGATTAACAAGCTGTGGTATATGTATACCATGGAGTATTATTTAGCCATTTAAAAAGATGGAGACTTTACATTTTTTTTTATTAACTGAATGGAGGTGGAACACATTCTTCCTAATAAAGTATAACAAGAATAGAGAAGCAAGAATCCAATGTACTCAATTCTAATATGAAGGCAGTAGATGAGCTAATACAAGGGGTGGGGTAGGGGAATCAGGGAGTGGGAAGAGGGGTAGAGAGAGGAAGATGGAGGGTTATGATGTAGGGCACACTTCTTGGGGCAGGAAACAATTATAAGAGGGACTTTACCGAACAAATGCAATCAGTATCACCTAATTCTTTGTACCCTTAATGAATCCCAAATAATAAAAAAAAATTTTTCATTTTAAGAATATTTTATAAATATTATTATGTTATTATTCCATTTTAAGTAGTTTTTATCTGGCATTTATTTTGTGTTGATGTTCCTCTCATTTATTATTTTTTATTATAAAATGCCTATATCAGGTGGAGATCTTTTTTTTTTGAGATAGAGTCTCATTTTGTCACCCTTGGTGGAATGCCATGGTGCTACAGCTCACAGCAACCTCAAACTCTTGGGGTTAAGCAATTCTCTTGCCTTAGAATCCCAAGTGGCTGGGACTATAGGCATCACCACAATGCCTGGCTATTTTTAGAGATGAGGTCTCACTCTGGCTCAGGCTGGTCTCGAACTTGTGAGCTCAGGAAATCCACCCTCCAACACCTCCCAGAATGCTAGGATTATAGATGTGAGCCACCCCGCCTAGGTGGAGATCATTTTACATGTTATTGCAATATATAATCGTGTCAGACATTCTGGCTCATAATAATAATAAACCACTCATTTTATAGTTTTTTAAACAGAAAAATTTCTGACATTTTTAGTATTATGGAATTAGAATTATGGAAATAATTCCCTGTTACTATGGTCACTCATCATAATTTAAAAATATGTCAAAATAAAATGTTAGAGAAAAACAGAGCAGCTTATGATTTGGGGAATTCCTAAAAATTCCTAGAAATTCTGATTT
The DNA here is from genome assembly GCA_963574575.1 of Galagoides demidoff. Classification (NCBI taxonomy): domain Eukaryota; kingdom Metazoa; phylum Chordata; class Mammalia; order Primates; family Galagidae; genus Galagoides; species Galagoides demidoff. Next base: position 14,396 of record CAUYQV010096708.1, read on the forward strand.
CATATTCCTGCATCTTGAAGACTAATATCTTTTGAGAATTTGAAAACACAAGCAAGGAATGTAGGCTGGTGTACAACCCCTTGGCAGGTGTCTATGTGTATCAGCTGCAGAGTTCAAAACAATCAGCCCACCCTAGCATTGCAGAATAGCAAGGTCCAGCCCTGGGTCATTCGGGACACCTTCCCGAGTGCCTCCACTCCTTTACTGAACCACAGAGCCGCCCATGGTCACCTCTCCCCAACTCTTAAAAAGCGTGTCATCTGAGATCAGCACCTGTAGCTCAGCAGCTAGGGCGCCAGCCACATACACCAGAGCTGGTGGGTTCTAATCTAGCCCCAGTCCACCAAACAACAATGACAACTACAACCAGAAAATAGATGGGCGTTGTGGCGGGCACCTGTAGTCCCAGCTATGTGGGAAGCTGAGGCAAGAGAATCGCTTGAGCCCAAGAGTTTGGGTTTGCTGTGAACCTTGATGCCACAGCACTCTACTGTGGGCGACATAGTGAGACTCTGTCTCAAAAAAAAAAAAAAGCATGTCATCTGGGGGAAGACACTGGAGCAAAGAACTTCACTACCTACCACTCTCTCCGTGGAGGACAGCTCTTGCTAGACTGGGCTGTCTGGGCTCAGACATGGTGGCCTTTGGGAAGAATTGGAATAGCTCTTGATGTTTTTCCAAAGAGTCCTGGTCCACCATCTTCATTTCATTAGTAGAAGGAAACAGAGAGGCAGCAGGGCAGAAACATAACATGGGCCAGAAGGCGGAATAACAAAATAGAAGCACGATCTTTGATGTTGGCAGGACTTCAGGTGAGCTGGAATTCTGCCACTGACTCAACTCACTCAGTAGCCTCGGGTGAGTCAACCAACCCCTCTAAGCTCCAGTTTCCAAATATAACACATGGAAAGTGCTTAGCACAAAATACTGGGTAACTGTTGGCAATCCTTATTTCTGCTGCCCATGATTATTACGACAGAGCACATGTGCTGTGGAGGTGTCTTGCCCAGGTGGCCCTCAACTTTTACTTTCAGTTCTCTAGCAACCAATAAAAGGAGGGAAATACAGTGAGTTAATACAGGCAGGGTAAGACTCTCACCAGCCTAAAATAAAAATAAACCAGTTGCCAATGAGTATAACTGATCCTGGTGGTAAGAGCAGAAAAGAATTTTCTCCCTTAGGATTTAATGGGGCAGACATGGAATAAGGGGTGAACAGCCTCCCAGTGACCATGGCGAGGAGTTTCTCGTAATAACCTAATTATTGGATAACTGCCTTGAGTTTTGCAGCTATTTAGGATAAATCTATGTAATATCAGGCCAAAAAGAGATGCACTATTTCTGTCCCAGAACAGCTAAGGAAAACATTTATTGATGAAGTGCTGCTTAAGTTTGCACAAGTTATTCATCAATAAATCATGTGCAAATGTGATACTTTTGGCCAGACAGTAAATTGCTTGGAATTCTTATAGTTCCCACAGGTAAATATTCCTAACATAGCCAATAAAAGAAAAAAGTCTATCTCCAAATGATTTAAAGGTTTTTGACACAGATGAATGTTTTATATGGAGACACAAAAGGATATTAAAAGTCTATGAAATGCAAAATTGAATGTCTCGAGATAATCTCAGGGTCAATACACCTGACGTTTTAATTGATAAAATTATGGCTTCAATGTAGACTTGAACTAGAAATGTTAGTGTCGTCCTGATTTTCTATTTATTATTTTCCAAGGAGAGTACGGTCTGTGATGGTCGGAAAAAAAAAAAAATCTGATGAGCTCATTAATACATGAACAGGTCAATGAATTAGAGCTTATTAATCATCCAGAGCTATGAGCTCAGACCTTGGCATATAAGTGACCAGAGTTTGTATTTAATTTTTTGGCTTTGACATATATCCATTTCAACTTGCAAGTTTTATAAATGTGCACGTTCTTTTCTTCTGGATTTTGAGAACAATTTAATATTTCAGTTAATGAATATTCTGCGTTTTGACGCACCAACTTTCCAAGGTCTTTCCTCTCCCACAGCTGGGGACTCTGTCTTGTAATTCTAAAGGGAGCCATAAAGCCCCCTTTCAGCTGTCCTACACTAAGCAGTATGTTCTGCCTTCTGCCATCCTGAGGATTGAGGTGGTCCATCTCCTCAGCTACTCCCTGAGTACAGAGACCACGTTTAATTCATTTCTGCATCTTGCAGGGAATCCTGCTGATGAGCACAAGCCACCCCTCCACTTCTACCCAAGGGGGACAGGACTTCCCTCTTTTTCACCCTCTGCTCTTGGAAAGCAGTCCTTCTTGCTGCTGACCCTGTCTTTCCATCTGCCATTGATGTCTTCCAACTTCTCCTGCACCCCTCCCTTCCCCCTTCCTGCTCCCTTCCTCCTTGAAGATAATCCTGGTTTACAGCTGCATTTACTAGCTTTATATGGGCGCCATTTTCTCCCCTGGCCAGGACTGCTTTAAAAATCTCGTAAGGATAATGTTTTACTTTTGATCAATTCCAGCGATTGGAGGAGCTGGTTTGTTAATATCTGTGTCCCACGCTAATCCTATGAGTCTCTCTTAAAACACAGTAAAGTTTCACTCACTTCTAAATAAGGTGTGTGAAGAGCCCCTTGGTGAAATAGAAGGAGAATTGTAGGGTATTTTGTTTGTTTGGAAAAGTGGATTTATTAGTCACAGTATTGTAATAGTATAAATGAATACAAATGGGTACTCTTCAGTTAAGTGGGGTAAAATGTTGACAATTCCTAATTATAAGCAGAACTGCATTTTATACATCTTAGAGTATCTTTAAACTGAAGAATAAATGTCTGAACCCAAGGTTACAAGCCTGTTGAAATCCATTTCTGTGTGGATGGAAGGTGGGTTGGATATGGAATTTAATCCTATGGGATCAATAAATCCAAGAGAAAAATCAGGGAGACTAGAATAATGGCATGGACATGGTTGGCCAGCTTTTAGGTAGTTTGGAAGGGAGCTCAGGGTCTGGGTCTGGAATCATGCTTTCTCTTGCCTGTAAGCATCTCCAGCCCAGGGCTCCACTGGAGGCTGAGATGCCTGCACCATCCTGGCACCAGCCAGCTCCAGGCTCAGCTAAGGTGATATGATCAAGCAAGGCTGGAGGCGGCTGCCCCTTCTTCGAATTGTTTCATTCAGCTGATCTTACTCCCCAGTACTTGCTGCAAGGACAGAGGATTGTGGGGTTCATTCCCAGGGCCATTGCCTCCAATCTAATTCCTCCCTGCAGGATACCTATTTCTGCACCTGAGATTTTCATCAATGTCCAGCTGGGAGAGTGGGGTGAGGGACGATGAAAGTATCGATTTAGAAAGATGAGTTCAGGAGCAGGTGGTTAAGCCCCATGAATCTGAGTAGAGCAGGATGAGACTGCACATGTGAAGAGGTGGGCACCAGCATGTTTTATCTTCTCCCTGCTTCCATGATGGGTTGGTGAAGGGCTGGCTGATTTGTTTATTCTGTAAGATCAAACTCTCAAAACACTAGTGTTGATTTCACCTTTCCTTGGAGTTTGCTGTTCATTCTCCTGTTCACAAGTTCAGAATTTTCAGGCTATAAAAAGTAAAGATGCTGGTGGTTCCCCTAGCTTAGCAGCCACCAGTATGCTACTCCAGAGTGACACCAGAAAAGACACACACATGAGAAACACCACCAGGCTGCAAGCTTCAGATAGATGCCTGGGGCCCTCTCTCCCTGCACCTTTTGGATTTCTTTTCTAGAAGGGGAATCTTGGCAGGGACATTTTGCAGACTTGAAAATCTTTGGTAGAAATGGCAGTGGTGAGGGTCTCAATTCCTTAATGATCTTACATGAACTGATTAAACGCACACAGACCTTCATTGATGAAAGAGCTCTTCCAAGTGTTATTGGGAGTTATATGATTTTCTTTTCATTGCAGGAATTTGATGTACTTTGCAATCAATTACAGTTAATTAAATTCCTTTTCCATTAGTAGGGTGTGGGGTATGGAGTGGCAGGTAGTTTGATTCTTATTTCGTAGGTGGAAAACCTGAGAAATACTTCCCGTAGGCCACACAGAAGTAGCTGCAGGCTGGGACTGAGCCCAGGCTTCTATCTTTATTGCCCACTGCCTGGGTTGTTCTGCCCCATTGTCAAGAAATTCAGGGCCCAGGCAGCCTGCCGAGCTTGCTGTTGTCCTTCCCATCCTCCCCCTTATGTTGATTTTTTTCATTTGAATGAGAGACTGAACAGAGAGCCTTCTTATCAAGAAACTCAATAGTCATGTTTGGACAGCAATATCAGAATGTACACTTTTGCTAGATTTTTACTTAAAGAGATTAAGAAGAACATCACATGCAGAGTTATTCTTGTTTAAGAAAATCTTTCAAAAATGGAAAACGATGGTCACCATTTATACACCCACAGCAACCTCAGCAGTTTGAAAGGAAGATTAGCCCAACTTTCCTCGGAAACATCCTTTAAGTTAATCCAGTGTGGCTACATTGATGGGGGTTGACTTTTATACAACATCTCCATGGCAAAATGAGGAGGAGGCTTTTTGTGACTTAAAGAGAATTAACCTGTTGGAAATTATAAGATGTTTACATTCTATCAGCTAACACAATTCCTACTCAGTGGAGTCCGTATTTATGTTTTCATAAATGTGGTAGCATAAGGAGAGAATGCATTTCAAGTATTTGGATTACTTGAAATATGTGTTACTTGTGTGTTTATAAGCCCCACCAAAGAATAAATTCACCCCCTTTTATTTTTATTACAAAGGAGATGGTGGAAGGGATAGAGAGTCTCCTCATCTCCAAAGGGGAATCTGTACTCTACAAATAAAATAGTCACTTTTTAAGTTTTTGAGCTTTAAAATTTCCTTGCCTGTTGGCTGTCGTAAATAAATAAGTATAGAGAAAAAGCAAAGGTAGAGAGAATGAGATGAGAATAATAGATTGCTGATGACTCAAACCAGCTTATACTACCACTAACTAGTACTCTACTGAGCTCAGAAGTGACCCAGCCAGTGCATAATTGTATAATACACATATCTGTTAATTATTCATAAGACTTTTGATGAGAAAGAATTCTGGTATCTAAGGCAGTTTTATGGATAGACTTCTTTGGGGGAGGGAATTTGCTGCTGAATATATTTGCAGCAACATTTATTTTTTTTTTGTTCCTCAGAGTATGCTTTCCCCCAAAAATTTATTTGAGAAAGCTAAATAGATCAGAGGAAAGTGGCAATGGCCCGTTCCCTGTTTACGTAATGTGCTAAGCTGCTTTGCTTTTTTGTTTGTAAACACACGCTCATGTCCAGTTCAAGGAAGGCTTTCTGAATATATGAGTTAAGGGGTAACAGAGGCCCGCTCTGGTATAAGTGATCTTTCATCTTACCTCTGTCTATAGATCCATAGATGGGTGATCGTTCTTAGAAACTACATATTTGTAGGGAAAATATTCAAGTCCATGCCCCCTTTTGGTCCTTCTGGAGAACTGCAGCTCCAGATGGGTGTGGCCGTCTGCTGGGTCTCTGCGACATGCAAGGGCATAGCAGAAGCATATGTTGCTCTTCTGGTCTTTCTCTAACTGCCTTCTGTGTTTAAAAATCTTAAAATATTATACAAACAGTATGCTAATAATGCTCATTATAAAAATCTGAGCTTTGCAAAAGAATTCAAAGTCCCCTCCCAGGGCTGTGAGGTGGCTCCTGCCTGGAATCCTAGCCCTCTGGGAGGCTGAGGCGGGGGAGACACTTAAGCTCAGGAGTTTGAGACCAGCCTCTGGTCCAAGACCTTGTCTCTAGTGAAAATAGTAAAATTATCCAAACTCACTGGCTTGCACATGCCTGTAGTCCTAGTTACGTGAGAGGTCGAGGCAGAAGGATCGCTTAAGCCCTGGAGTTGGAGGTTGCAGTGAACTACAATGACACCATGGCAGTCTAGCTAGCCAGGGCAACAAGAGTGAGACCTGATGTCCAGAAAAAAAAAAATCCCTTCCAGATATTTCTCTATGTACACAGACATGCATATTAATAATTTATATATAAATGAATCATTCCATTTCTTAATCTATGTTTTTCTTTTTATATTTAATATGGTGTCTTTATGATACTTCATTTCTGCCTCAGTCCTTTTAATTAGGACACAGTATTTCATTATTGGTATATATCATTAATCTATTTAGCAGTTCCCTTGTGGATAACTTCTTAGCTTGTCTCTCAATCAATTCTTGCTATAAATCACACTATAGCAAATAGTTTTATATATTCTTTGAATTTGTACACTCTTTCTGTGGGGTGGAGTCTTTGAAATGGAATTGCTTGGGTTGAAGAGAAAAAATGTGATAGCTTTAGTGTGAGTTCTTATTCAATGGGTATAAAGTTTCATTTATGCAAGATGAGTAAGTTCTACAGATCTGCTATACAAACTAATGCTTATAGTTAATGATGTGTATCATGTACTAAAGACATTTGAGAGGTAAATCTTTTATTATGTGATCTTGTCACAGAAAACGCAGAGGTGAAGGACTTTTTTGTAAGCAATGGCTATGATTGCCACCTTGATGTGGTAATGACTTCATGGTGTATGCATATGTCCAAACTCATCAAATTGTATAATTTAATTATGTGCAGTTTTTATATGTCAACTATACCTCAATAAAGCTGTTAAAACCAAAGACAGAAAAAACACATGTGCACTAAAGTTTAAGAAGTCTTGTATTAATTTTTTTTAATTTAAAAGGACATAATGAAGGGTGATAAACCAAACCACTTTGTTTATATAAAAAAATTTCGATAGCTCCTTACAGAAAGGAAATGTCAAGTTACAGTCTATCAGTAATGTAACAATGGTTTTCAACCTTGACCACAGAGGGAATTCAGCCAAGGCTCTTACAAACAAAAACGAACATAAAAATAAGCAAAGGACCTTGAGCCCAGGTACCTTTCATGGAAGTTTTGAATGAATTGGTCCAGAATGAAGTCTAGACATGATAGTCTTTAAAATTTCCCCATGGCATTAAAATTGTTCATCTAGGATTGAAAGCCATTATTATAAATTCTCAGTCTTTTAATTTTTTTTTTAAATTTTGGCCAGTTCTAATAAAGGGGAAAAAACGTGTCTGGTTTAAATTTGCATATTTCAGATTACTAGGGAGGTTGATACATTTTTTTCATACGTCGCCAAATAGCCATTGCGTTCTATGCTTTGCCTACTTTTCTCTGTGGCTGTTTATCTTTTTACTCTTTTTATTTTAATTGTTTCAGGTTAATTTGAGGGTACAAAGAATTAGGTTATAATGTTTGGTTTGTTAGGTAGAGTCCCTCTATAATTGTGTCCCACCCCAAGAGGTGTGTCACACACACTAACATTTCGCCATTAAGTTGGAGCACCCCCAATCCCCATCCTCTTCTGCCATCCCTAGCTCCCTCATTCCCCCGCCCCACACATTGAATTGACTGGAGTTTTTCTCTTATGTGGGTGTGTATGAGATCATCTACTGGCTCCATATTAGTATTGAGTACATGGGATACTTGCTTTTCCATTCTTGTGATACTTTACTGAGAAGAATGTGTTTCAACTCCATCCAGGTTGATACAAAAAGATGTGAAGTCGCCATCTTTTTTATGACTGAATAGTATTCCATGGCATACATATACAATAGCTTGTTAATCCATTCCTGGGTTGGTGGGCATTTAGGTTGTTTCCACATTTTGGCGATTGTAAATTGAGCTGCTATGAACATTCTAGTGCAAATGTCTTTATGATAAAATAATTTTTTTTCTTCTGGGTAGGTGCCTAGTAATGGGATTGCAATATCAAATAGGAGGTCTAATTTGAGTTCTTTGAGGATTCTCCGTACTTCCTTCCAAAAAGGTTGTATTAGTTTGCAGTCCCTGTCTTTCTATTCTTGATAATGCACATTAACCTTTTAGCTGTTAATTAATTACAGATATTTCCTCTTAGTTTGTCACATGTCTTTTCATCTATCTACCCTTTTGTATATTAATAAATATCAACTGTTTCTTCATGGCTTATGGGTTTTCTACCTCAGGAAGTACAAAGTTTTTTCTACAGCAATTTCAAGAGGACAGAAATATTTTCTTGTTTTCTTCTGGTAGTTTTATAGTTTTTTAAAATTCACATATTGATCTGGAATTCACTTTATGTATAGTGTATTGTAGGCATCTAACTTTACTCCCCACCCCCCGTGGATAGTTGTGTCGACACAGATTCCTGGCTCATCCACTTTCCCCTCCAGTGATCTGGGATGCTACCTTTATCAAATTTTGTCATGTCACATGTCAGAGTTTGTTTCTGGAACTTTTTCAGTTGCATGGATTTATCTGGATGTTCCCTTACCAGTCCCATGCTATTTAATTTCTTTCTTTCTCTCTTATCACAAGGATTTACTTTTTTTTATTAAATCTTAATTGTGTACTTTAATGAATTTATGGGGTACAATGTGCTAATTTTGTATACAATTTGGAATGCTTACATCAAACTGGTTAACATACCCTTCACCTCACTTACTTAATTGTAGTGTTAAGACATTTATGTCCTACTCTTAATAGATTTGACATGTACCCTTGTAATAGGCACATTAGGTGAGGTCCCACCAATTATTCTCCCTCCACCTGGCTTCCCCCCTCTCCTCCCCATACCCTCCTCTTCCTCCTTCATTCTAGGCTATAGTTGTGTTTTATTATTTGTATGAAAGTGTGATTATATATCAGTTTCATAATAGTACTGAGTACATTAGATAGTTTTTCTTCCATTCTTGAGATACTTTACTAAGAAAAATATGTTCCAGCTCCATTCATGTAAACATAAAAGAGGTAAGATCTCCATCTTTTTTATGGCTACATAACATTCCATGGTATACATATACCACAATTTGTTAATCCATTCATGGGTTGAAGGGTACTTGGGCTGCTTCTATGACTTGGCAATTATGAATTGGGCTGCAATAAATGTTCTGGTACACATATCTTTGTTGTAAAATGATTTTTTTTTTATCTGAGTATATACCTAGTAGAGGAATTGCAGGATCAAACAGCAGGTCTACTTTTAGTTTCCTAAGTGTTCTCCAAACTTCTTTCCAAAAGGAATGCATTAGTTTGCATTGCTACCAGCAATGCAGAAGTGTTCCCTTCTCTCCACATCCATGCCAACATCTATAGTTTTGGGATTTTGTTATATGGGCTACTCTTATTGGAGTTAGATGATATCTCAAGGTGGTTTTGATTTGCATTTCTCTGATTAAAGATGCCATACTATTCTAATTGCCATTACTTTGGTATTTACTATTTGGTAGACCAGTTAGGTGTCTTAAAAGTTTTTTAACTGGCTGGGCAACATGTCTCGTACCTGTAACCCCAGCACTTTGGGAGGATCAGAAGCCAGGAGTTTGAGACCAGCCTAGAGCCTCCATCTCTTAAAAAAGAAAAAAACAAACTTAGTTGGACATGATGGTGCATGCATATAGTTCTAGCTACTTCAGAGGCTGAGGAAGGAGGATCTCTTGAGTCCAGGAGTCTAGGGTTGCTGTGAGCTTGGTCACCCCACTGCACTTTAGCTTGGGCAACAAAGTAAGACCTCATCTTTAAAAAAGAATTTGTGGCTCGGCGCCTGTGGCTCAAGCGGCTAAGGCGCCAGCCACATACACCTAAGGCGGTGGGTTCGAATCCCCAGCCCGGGCCCGCCAAACAACAATGATGGCTGCAACCAAAAAATGGCCGGGCGTTGTGGTGGGCGCCTGTAGTCCCAGCTACTTGGGAGGCTGAGACAGGAGACTCGCTTGAGCCCAGGAGTTGGAGGTTGCTATGAGCTGTGATGCCAT
>CAUYQV010096709.1:0-38720 GCA_963574575.1 Galagoides demidoff
ATTTCTACTTACTGTACTGACATAAATATGTATATCTCTCAAGAAAAGCCAATCAATTAGATGTTTCTTAAATAACAAAACAAGTTATATTAAGAACGTGGCACAAATTGTAACAGTGGTCATGAGGTGACTGAACTGTCATTGAAACTTTAAAGAGTCCTTTTTCGGTGGGAAAGAAAGGAACTTGAGGTGTCAGGGAGAGTCTGATGTCGGCTCCTCCTGTTGAATATTGCAGATCTGGTTGTTCTAACCTGAGCCTGTCTCCTTGAAGCGCAGAAGATGCATGTGAATGTTCTCACATACAAACAGGGTGGAAATCACACATTACCACGTATAGCTGGGAAAGAAAGGCACGGGTCCACGGGACAGAGGGCTCAAGTGCATTCCATCTCCATTTAGGGGAAATGTACGCTAAGAATATGGACGTGAGTTTTATATTTAGCCTGCACTCATGATCCTTTAAAAATGTGCATGCTGGGATCGACTCTATTTCAGGTCTTCTTCAGCACTATGATGCAATGCAGCAGAATAAGGGAAGCTTAAATTACTGACCAGGTCAGCAGGGCTGATAAAGACACAGGCGCCCACCCGCATGTGTGCGTCTCCCAAATGACACCTCACACAGCCTCCCGGGACCCTGAAGTCTCTCTTTCCTAACAACAGGAAAGGGATTCCCATGTATGCAAAGTGTTTGGTTAAAAAGTAATTATCACATTAAAACAGAAGGTTTGGAGAATTGATTCAGGATAGAGAAAGTGGAGAAAGTTGACCAAAAAAAGAAAATAGGAAGAGGAGGTCTGGTCAGCTAAGAGATATAAACGCCAGCACCAGTGGGATGAATGGGATACCGGAAATGATTGAAATGAACAGTAGTGAATGCTCCAGAGCTTCCATTTTTAAAGGGAAGGTAACATTTTAGATGTTTGTGTAATGACAGTGAATTCAGTATTTTAAGCACTGAATTTTAGGATGTATTTCATTCATGTACGAAATTTCTTATCCTAGTCAGTGGGCCGGTCGTAAGGCACCAGAGAAGTGAAGGAAGCTCTGAATTTTTTCCACACATATCTTCTTATGGTGAGGGGTTTTGTCTGTCTGTTTGTTTGTTTCTACTTCTATGAAACTTCTTAAAATTCTTTCTACAGAGGAGATGTTTACTTAAAATAATAAGCAGTTTTCTTTTGTTTCCAATGAAACCAGATAGATGCTTCTAGTCAGTCATTCACCTGCTGGTATGAATTACTTTAATCAGATTGCTTTCCTGCTTTCCTCTCAGCTGCATGGATTCTATTCCTCCTCCTGCCTGGCTGATGCTCACACTCCAGGGCAACCTTTCTCAACCTGTGGGTTGCGACCCACAGGAACTGTATTAAAAGGCTGCAGCATTAGGAAGGTTGAGAACCTCTGCTCCAGGGTCATGTTGCCTAGGTTAGATTCCAACGTCAGCCCCACCTCTTACCAGGTAGCATTAGTTTGTCAATTTGTAAAATAAGATAAGAGTGTCCGCCTTGCCATAGTGCCTGCCACTGGTGGGTAAGGGTATGATGCATGTCTGTTCTTTGTGTTACTAAGTAGACAACATAAATAAAACAGAAAACTTGAAACAAACAGACCAGCTTTTACCTATCAAATGAATAAAGCATATCATAATGCCAAATGCGGTTGGCTAGATTAAATAGCATTTTAATAGGCCACTGGTATAGGGTATACACAGATGCAATCATTTCAAAAAGCAATTGGATACAGCCTAGTCAAGAGATCTAAAGGTGTCCGTATTTTGGGACCCCCAAAATGCCACTGTTTAGAATTTAGTCCAAGGAAACATTCGAAAATGTAAACAGAGACTTGGATATAAGAAAACTCTCTGTGGCATGATTCGTGGTAATAGGAAGGGAAGAGGAGGACCCCCAAATCTCTGAAATGTCAACAATGACCAATACTGGTGCAGTAGAATATTATGGGACCATTAAATGCAACTTTGAAAAATCATTAATGATAGGGTAAAATGTTCACATTTTAGTACCAAGTAAAAAGTTATAGGATGAATTCTGAAAATACATTAAGTATGATGCTGTAAATGTTCTATTTCTCTCTCTTCCCTTGTCTGTCATCTCTCTGTCTCTCACACACGGACACACGTCCACCTTAAACAGAGCAACACCATCCATGCAAATGTAAAAGAGCTAAAGTCTCCATCTTTTTAAAGGCTGCATAATATTCCATTGGTATACATACACCATGATTTATTAATCCATTCATGAGTTGACAGGCACTTGGACTTCTTCCATGACTTGGCTATTATGAACAATGAACAATCTGGAGGGGGGAGGTCATATCCAGGGAGGGTTAATGGTGGGATCACACCCATAGTGTATAATGCAAGGGTACATGTTGGATCTATTAGTATAGAGTATAAATTAACACAACAATTAAGTAAATGAGATGAGGTATATATTAACCAGTGTGATGTAAGTGTTCCTAATTCTATAGGAAACCAGCACAGTGTACCCCATAAATGCATTAATGTATACATGATCTATGTGTTTGTGATTTAATTAAAAAAAAGAAAAAGGAACAACCAACCAACAAGAGAAGTATCAAAATGTTAGGAGAGATTATTTCGGGGTGATGAGCAGCTAACGAGTGATTTTTCCTTTTGCAGATTTCTAAGTATTTTTCAAATAGAGCTATGTTGCTTTTCTAAATAGAACATCATCAAAAATGGTCTTTAAATGGGTGTGTTGTGTGTACATAACAATGAAAAAAATGAGAAAGTGTGGAACAAATTGTCAGAATCCTGGGAACTTGTCAGTGTTTTAAGATTCTAATATTCCCTTCTATTTGGGAGAGGAGAGAAGCACTGTGGACTGGGAGGGTAAAGTGCTCCGGAGACCCATTCCCTTTATTCTCTTATCTTTCCATGAGAAAAAAAAAGCCTAGGCCTGAGGAGATCACAGTATTAATTCCCAAATATAACGTGGGCAGGACTGAGTTACAGTTACACGGCCCCAGTTAAGGAAGGCACGATAATCACAAGATAACTTGGCTGCCAACTCAGAACCAGGGAGAGCAGAATCTGTTCTTTATTAGCTGCAAAGTATGAGGCAATTGGCAATTCAAACTCCTCCTTAGAACACTTTATTGCAGAAGAACTTTGGAAGGGAGCTGGAGGCCCTCCCGAGTCTCAGAGGTTTGGGTAGAGAAAGACCTGTTACCTCCTCCCAGGCAAGTAGCCCAGAGGCCCTTGTTGCCCAGCCAGGAGCAATGGCGTCCAGCAGGCACCTGCCCTCCATAGCAGCCTCTGGTTGGCTTCTCTGCTTTGCTTCCACTTTTGCCCCCTATTGTCCATTCCCCTCATAGCATCAAAGTATTCAGAAAATTCCTGGCATTCCCGTCAACGCCTGACCACATATGCAATGGTGGCTCCGTAAAATTAGAATGCCACCTTTCACTGTATTTAGATGCACGAATACTTGCCACTGTGGGACAGTTGCCTGCGCTGTTCAGTCCAGTAGTGAGCTGCACAACTTTGCAGCCTGGGAGCAGCAGACTGCTTGGTGCAGCCCAGGTGTGTAGCAGGCTAAGCCCACCTTAAGCTTTCATAGGATGATGAGGTTGCCTAGTGACATACTTCTTAGAACACGTCCCCACAGTTAAGGGATGCATGACTCTACTCTGGTGCTTCTGACTCAACTCAGTCTTCTCATTGCATTTAATGGGCAATAGCCAAACTCCCTGTGGTGGGTGACTGCCACTTGGACCCTGCCCAGGCATGCTGGTCTTCCCTCAGTTCTCCTGGCTTATCCTTTGGGACCCTCTTTGGTTTTGGTGGCCTTTCTGAACCTGCTCCTCTTTCCCTCTGGTGCAGTCTTCCATCAGGTCCTCCAGGGCTGCCTGATCACATCAGTCACTTCTCAGCCCAAAGTACCCTATACAAACAGTCCTTCTCCAGAGGTGGTTTCCAAAGTTATAATCCCTAGACCTGTACTCTCTGTTCATGTTTTTTGTTTGTTTGTTTGTTTGTTTGTTTGTTTGTTTTTGCCCTTACAGTACTTGTCATTAGCTGGAATGATTATTACTTTTACTTTTTGTTTACTTCTTTATTGTTATATATATAGAATAAAGATAAGGCCATGAACACAGAGACCACAATTTTTTGTACATCATGCCATATACTGGTGATTTTTGATTTTCTTTACATATATATATATATATTTTTTTTTTCTTTTTTCCTTTTTGAGACAGAGTCTCTAGCTGCCTCCCTAGATAGAGTACTGTGACATCATAGCTTACAGCAACCTAAAACTCTTGGGCTCACATGATTCTCTTCCCTCAGTTTTTTTGCTATGTTTAGTAGAGACAAGGTCTCACTCTTGCTTGAGTAAGATCTCACAGGTCTGAGATCTACGTACCAGTAAGGTCCAGTTCTGGTGTGGATTCTCTTTCTGACTTATAGATAGAAACTTGTGAGCTCAGGCAATCCACCCACCTTGGTGTCCCAGGGTGCTAGGATTACAGGTATGAACCACTGCACCTAGTCTGGACTAGTGATTTTCAATAGGTGTGCTGTTAAAATTTTTAAAGATCATTAATTAAATTGTTTTCAAAAGAAGTTCAATGCACAGTAAGTATATTCTCTCTCTCTCTCTCTCTTTTTTTTTTTTTTTTTTTTGAGCAACATAGTTTAAGTATACCACAGAAGGTTAACTATAGGTTCAGGTATGCTGATAAAAAAGGTAAAAAAAATAAAAAAGTTTGAAAAACACTGAATTGTGTCCCCCACTCCCTCCGTATTCATCCAATTCATACCTTCCAATGTGAGGATATTTGGAGATGGGGGTTTGGAAGGTAACTAGGCTTAGATGATGTCATGGGGGTGGTGCCCTCACCATGGGATTAGTGTCCTTATAAAAAAAAAAAAGGACACCAGAGTGATCTGGCGCTGTCTTTCTCTCTGCCAACTGAAGTCACAGTAAGATGATGCCTGTCTACAAGTCAGAAAGAGAATCCACACCACAACTGGACCTTACTGGTACCTAGATCTCAGACCTGCAGCCCCCAAAAGTGTGAGAACTAAATTTCGGTTGTGGAAGCCTCCCTGTCTCTGACATTCTGTTACAGCAGCCAGTGTCAACAGGAAAACCACTAAACCCTTAGTGCCCAGAACAGAGCCAGACTCTATTAGTCATTTTGGAGTTTATTATACTCTTTTCGATGAAAAAAGAATGGGAGTAGCAGACTTCAAAGCCAGGGACTCAGGTTTGGGAGCACAAATGGATTCTGCACATCATTGCTAGTGGGGGTTGAGTCAGGGAAGACAGAAATTGCTCAACTTTTCTTTGCTCCCAAGGATCATCCTCTGGGAAATTGGACTGGGAAGAACTGTCTCAAATGGGCATCTAATTACTTCCTTCTATTCTTTCTTATCAAATTTTTTACCCTCTGGGTGTGGCAGAGTTTGGACTAGGGCTGACAAATAGAAGCCTACAAGCCAAATCCATTCCCCAGCCTGGGCTTTTGTACATTTTTAAAAAGTTGACAAAAATAAAAAGAAAAATAATATTTCATGACATGTAAAAATGATGTGAAATTCAAATGTCAATGTCCAGAAATCAAATTGTACTAGAACATAGCTGTCTTTACTTGTTCACATTGTGTCTATTGGTGGCTATATCCATGCTGCAATACTAGATTAGAACAGTTGTAGCAGAATTTTTGCCCTTACGAAAAGCCATACAGACATTTTACAGCTCTGTGAGTTTGAGTAAAACACTAGGCTACTCTGAGCCTCAGATGTACTGCTGTAAGCTGGAGGTGACCTCAGGCCCTGAGGAATATGAGTTCTGCCCCAGTTTGTTGTGGCATTTGTTTTTGCTTTACTGCCAACTGGCTTTCCATGAGTTTATCCATCTTTGTTTATTTCTCCCTCTTAGTCTATTCTCATTTTGCCTTTTTGAAGAAACACAACTAAGTGACTACATGCTTGAGGTCTGTTGTAAACTTTCTCTCTGCTGGAAAGGCGGTGGTCATTTTGTTTAGGGGTACTCTGACTATGAGATGAGATTAACAACTACACACCTCTGGGCACAGTGTCTGGCCTGGTTGTGTGAGGGTTGGTGGTGGTGAGGGTATAGCCCGATCCCCAAGTCTCCAGTGCCCCATTTCTCCTTTCTGTGTCATCATTCCCTCCATCTCCCGTCTTCTCATCACTTCTCTGCTTCTTTGGAGCGATGTTCCTCAGCTCTGCCTGAACCCGAATCACCCAGGGAACTAGAGTACTATAAATGCCTTGCTTCCATCCCAAGAGACTTGACTTTAAGTTGGTCTCTTCCTGGGGCCCAGGCATCAGTAGGGTTAAAACTTTCTGTGTGGTCCTAGTACCCCATCGGGGTTGAGAATCAACATCTTTGAGTCTTTTGTGATTCCTAAAAGCATTGATATTTTGGAGACTCTTGGAACCCTTTCAAAGGGCCAAGTAGTATCTTTCCAGGAGTCTTCAGCTCTCACAGGCTGACTGGGTGCTAAGGATAAGTGCCAGGTGCCTTCCTGGTATAACGAGCAAAGTGATTCATGGCTTCTGAAATCAAGTGGTTTAGAATCTAACAGAGAAGAGACACAAAAAATAAAGCACGCACCACAGCATTCAATCCCTCATGTGCTGAGTGCCTAAGTAATGTGGTAAGAGCTACTTAGGAGATGGGGACAGATTTTATGAGAGCCTGAAGGAGGCAGCAATCACTCCATCTGTGAGGGCTGCAGACGGATCCAGACACTCCTCTCTTCCTGTAGTTATTCTCCCAGTTCCTCCTCATAAAACTGAGGCCTTGGGGACTTCAGTCTCCTGTCTAATGGCATTGACCTGTAGGCCCTTCCAAGCAGATTCCAGTTTCCAAATAAGAACATAATATTTTGCTCTTGGCCCATTTCTAATACCTTTTCATCCTTGTTTTCAGCACTAATTTAGAAAAAGAATCAACTCCCAGGCTTATGACTGCCTTTGTAATAACTCTCTGCTATCCATGCATGCTGGCCGGGGTGTCATCTCTTTGGTGATAACCAAGAAACCTGCTGACAGATCAGCCACCTCCACCTGATGGCAGGTGGCACCTGAGACAGCTAGCAAAGCTGCAAAGGACAGTCAGAAGACATCGGCAGCTTTCAGAACAACAGCTGGACCTGGAATGTGGCATGAAGGTTGCCGAGACAATGGAGTGCTAGGACTGTGTGCAGACGTGGAGTCTTACAGTGGGAATAACTCTAATTTTCTAAATTTTAAAACATAAATATAAATCCATGTATTTACCTTACACTTACCATACATTATTGTATACCATTATATCCCCCCAAATAAATGATTCCCAAAAGTTAGGACAACAGGCCAAAAACTTTAAAAGGGTATAGAATTGTTTTTCCCATGAATATGAAAAAAATAGGAAAAGAGGAAAAGACAGGACATAAGGATGATTTCCTACCAGCTGCTGTGCTATCCTTTTGTTAATGACCCACTGTAGTCCTCAGCTAGAGACACCTGTAAGACTTTTCACACTAGGCATGTCCAAAGGGCCTCACCTCCTGTACAAATCAATCCAAAGTTTGGGGGCCAGAGTCAAGAGAACAGTAGTGTATTGAAATTTCTTTAGGGGATGCTAAGTGTCAGGCTCTCATGACCGTATTTTGTTGTCCCCACCACCCCGTGAAGTAGATACAATTATTATTATATCCATTTTGTCAATAAGGAAAATAAAGTTTGGAGAGGCAGCTGCCAGTCAGCCAGTAAGTAGCTGAGTGGGGAGTAACGTCACAGCACTGATTTTTAACCACTGTGTCCTGAGAGGATCTTTGGCATGCCATGAAGATTTTTAAGGATCATTACTTAAATTATTTTCCAAAGAAGTTCAAAGCATAGTAAGTAATATTTTTTTTTCTTTAACTCTCTCTCTCTTTTTTTTTTTTGATCAACACAATTTAAGTGTGCTGTGGAAGCTTAACTAGAGGTTCAAATATGTCGTGGGATAAAAAAGGTTGAAAAATACTGCCTTAGAGTCTTGAGTTCCTGAGTGGCTCACTGTACTGCCTCAGCACGGAGAGGTGTTTCCAGCAGGGATTAATGAATAAGCAAGAGGTCAGAGGCAGGTTTCCGCAGTGAGGTATCTCCTGTGCAGATTCAGGGGATGGCCATGGACTCATTCCTTCACTCCATCAACAAGCACCATCGTGACAGCAGCAGCGATGATGGTGGAACAACCACAAGCCAGCATCCACTGCGTGACCCCACGTATCTCTTCCAGTTTGTACTAAGTGACTCACCCGAACTCACAGAGCCAAAATAAGCAATGGCTGGAACCCTGGCAGGCTGGCTCTGTTAGACACATGTCCTACAGAAGTTCTGGCTCAATGCCACTATCCCTCTAAATTCCTTCATTTCCCTGTTGGGCCATTCCTTGGGTTGAGTCACAGACCAAGTGGGCTTGGAAGAAACTTCCACCATCTCCTGTAGAGAGGGAAATCCTTTGTGGTATATTTCTGGATCCTTGAAGGGGCAGGAAGTTGCTGATCCAGAACCTAGTACTGACCATAAGCAGCACTTAATGCATATGAGCCTTAATCAGATAGGTATTCCACAATTCCTGCACATGGGGTCGCCAGAAGAGCCAATTTTCTCCATTTGGTCTCTCTGAGGACCTTGCTTTTCGAGCGTCTCAGGAGGCAGCGCTTTCACATGGTCTATACTGAGGTTCATCACAAGCTTTAGAGGCCTACAGGACTCAGTGAGAGATATTCTCATTATAATCCTAGAGAAATTTAAGAAAGATCAATCAATGAAGTAATGAGCTATAACACTGAACATACCCTTCTTCCCAACTCTGTTGTTTTACGTACATAAAGCTCTTTGATGACATATCGTGGAGATAGAATATATTATTCCCCCAAGCCGCAGCATATGAGATCCGAGGAGTGAGAAGCAATTCATGGGGAAAGAGTTTTCCAATGTTCTTGGGGGGGAAAAAAGCAAAGATTACCTTATCTTCAAAGCTGAAACTATTCAAGAGATTTATGGGCGATTTTTAGTTGGTTGTTTTGGTTCGTTTCATTCTTTTTTTGTTTTCCTGCTTTTTTTCTAAAGAGGGATAGTTAATAAAATTTTAATAAAACACACTGCATTATTTCACCTATTAATTCAAATTAGGAATAAAGCATGTTTATCTGGGAAGTCTGAATTAACAGCTAAAGAAAAACATGGTTTTATTTCTCTTTTACACAATGACTTTAATTAGGTCAACAGCATGTGATTCTTCACGTCGTGATCCCAAAAGTCTTGGTTTGATTTCTGGACAAGAATATTATTCATTACCTCCTTCAAGCCATATATATAAGATAGGGTTAAATAATCACAGAGACAAAACAACGAATAGACAGTCTCTGTTCTGATGGATCTTATAAACCATAGGAAAAGATACGTCATATGTTGCGCAGAAGCCTTCAGAACAACTAGTTGATTCTGAAATCACTCAAAGAGGGACTGGATAATGCTAGCCTAAACCAGAAGGTGGCCATGTCTCCTAGAATTATTTACCCAGCACACCAACTACTTGTTAGGCACGTGAAGTATACTAGATTCTTCTTACACGTGCATACAATTATCCTTCCTGAGAGAAGATCGCTTTTTTTTTTTTTAAGTAAAGGCGGCCTTCCAATTTACTCACCAGCTATTGATAAGGCCTGTGGCATTGCTTTAGGAACTACAAACCGGCCTCATGGCTATGAGAGAGATATATAAATATCAGAAAATGGTCACCTTTCAAGTGAGCGATAAAGTTTCCTAACTTATAGGCTTGTTTACTAGAAATAATAAAAAAAAAAGAAATTTTTGAGACTTAAACTACGTTTTATTTTAATTCCCCCCTCCCCATATTGGAGACTTACACTGACTACCTCCCATTTCTCTCAGTAAATGATGTTCCCAATGTTCCAGGCAGTGTTTCTGTCACCATTAAATGCAAATGGCTGCAGTATTTTAAGCAATGCTATCAAGTCTACAGGGGTCTGACTCATTAAGAAAAAAAGTCCCTGCCCAAGCTCTATCTTGTAGGGGATATGTGGTATGAACAATTGGAACCCATTCTCTTTGGGTGAGAGACAATTTGCACGGGTGGGAGTGGGAGGGGAAGGTGTCTCCACTGGGCATTGCCTTTCTTTGCAGTTGGTGTCCCTCCAGCCAAAGCCTTCCATTCTTCAGTTTAACTGTATAGCATCAAAGAGAAAGCTCTTGCCCCACTGATAACGTCCTAGTGTGATGGGGGCGGAGAGGTCATTTGGTGTCAACAGCTTCTCTCCAGGTGGCAGATTGATGACGTGGTTAAGCAGGTTAAATTGCTTCTCAGGGACTTTTCATAAAGTAGCATTGTTTCATTTTAGCTACTCGTTTTCTCAAAGGTGAAGGTGATCACCGTTTGGAAGAGGGGCAAAAGGTGAGGCCCTAGGTACACTTGGAAAGGTATGCAGTATATTACAGGTGAAATAGGACTATTTTTCTTCCACCTAAAAACTTCACCTTATGGGAAACCAGAGGACAATCACAAACCTTTAATGTTCTCCTGTCCCAGAGGACCAGAGAATTTTAAATCAGGGTCCCATACTTGTAAATTCAAAGCCTGAAATGACATTGGTTGGAGGAGCCCTCTCCGAGTTCAAAATCATCAGCGGTTGCAGCCACTAACAAAGTCGAGGTCAGTAATGGAGAGAAAAATGAGATTAAATGTCCCTAATAGAATAGCAACCATGACCTTTGCATTTCATTTGAAATTCAGCCATCATGTTAGTAAAATAATATAGTACAGGATGGATATTAGTTTGCTAATATGATATATAGAGCTCTACTATGAATCTCATACTTACAAGTAAATTACACATGTGCCAGCACTGATATGTTTTTATATACTGTATGACAATATTTCATAATCTAGTTGCAGTAATTCACCTCTTTCTTGACAGAGAGAGAGAAAGAGAGAGAGGATGAATATGGAGAATAAAAAGAAGCAAATAGTGTGTACAAGTAAAATAGTGTGTCAAACCTTCCCAAGTTGAGCATATTTAGACATAAATCTCAAATGTCCAATCAATAATTCTAACCAATAACATTTCTTCTTATCCTTTTGGCTCATTTCAATATATAATACATGGAGAGTATATATGTATTAAAGTAACTAGAATAACTAATAAAAGTATATTGGATTTAAAATTCACTTCAGATCTCATGGTCTGTATACAGACTTCTGTATACTATACATTTTTAACCATACCTAAAGCCCTCCAGAATAAATGGCTAAGAAATTATTGTTGGTACCTATGGAAGCCATGAATTTCAAAAATGCATTTTCATGAATGGTATATGGCCAAGTGAGTTTTATTTTTCAGTGCAGTGATCTTTGCCTAAAGCCACCGGTTCTGCTGATTACATTGAATATTTCAAATGTCAGGGCTTTGCCTACACGGAGTTCCTTCCCTAGGCACTGTTCAGCTCTCTTTCCCTCTCTGCTCCCTTAAAAGTAGGAGACACCGAGATGGACTCTGCTTGTGACAAAATCAATCCCAGCCCAAAGAGTAACAACATCCAGCCAGCATGCAGGACGTTCAGATCTAATTTCCTCAGCTAAATTCTTACTATCAGCCGTGATAGCTCTTCAGTCCTCAAACCTTCCATTCAAATCTGTAGAGTTCTGCTGAACAGAGGCAACATCCCTGCAGAACAGAACAACAGGGAGGTTTCCTGACCACAGGGGTCCAAGAGAGAGAATTGGTAGTCAAATCTCACTGTGGAAGAAAAGTTCTCAAGAAGGGACTCTTGCTGGGTGTGGACAGACAAGGGCGGACAGTTGGACCAGGCACAGAGCACTGGCTAGTGGGGCAGACTCAAACCAAAGGGCACGGCCTCTGGAAGTCACACAAGTCCAGCTCTCAGTGGTTGCTATTTCACAGCTTCCAATCATTGAGTTTGCAATGCAGTGATTTAAGAGATAAACAGAGGAAGGAAGAGGGGCAGAGAGTTTCAAGCAGGTGACGTGCAATTGCATCCCTTGGTAGTGACCCTAGGGTGGTAGGAAATACTCAGGAAATGCGTGGGTCCCGGGAATGGAAATGAAGCTCTCGCTTCCTCTCGGTTGGGAACCGCACTCTCAGTGGGGGATTGCTGCATGACCCCTGGGATGGGAAGATGTTAGCGATTAAGTCTTAATGAGATTTTCTGATAGAGAAACAGTTGGACTGGAAAGGGTTTTCTGAAGGCAATTTCGTTCAGTTTCACAACTATTTACTGAGGAATGACGGGCATGGAGAGCCAGCTCTAGGCAAACGCACGGGACAAAATTATGTATAGCACCCTGTTTTCAAGGAGGGCACAGTCATCAGGAGGGAGAAGATTCAGGAGCAGAGTGAGGAACAGGACAGTGCTAGTCATGATTGAGGCCATGGCAAAAGCGGAAAGGACATTCCCCATATGCTCAGGGCAAAGGGAGAGAGATTTGGATAGATTGCCTGGGTGTGATGACCCTTCTGAAGGACTGGCTTGCTCTGGAGGGAACAAGGAGGCAGAAAGGACATACCAGGGCAAAGACAGGTGGGTAGGAAGTTTAGAGAGCTGAGTGACCCTGGCCTAAGATGTTGGGTTAAATGGAACTCATAGGACGACTCCCGCTATGGACAGCAGGAGTGAACACTGCTCAGGCATTTTTCTCAATGGAAGAGAGAGTGATATTGCTCCTCGGGGGGAAGGGGGAATTGGTTCTTGGTTGGAAAAGTGCAAAAAATCTTAAATACGCCAATGGTCTGTGGCCCTCTCTAGGGGCCCCAGACATAAACAGATGCACATTATGCACAGATACCACGTGTCCGTGGCATTAAAATTTAATGCAGGAGGGAGAATGGTGATTATGGGGGAAAAAAGTCTGCAAAGGCTCTTTGGTAAAGGGTCAGCAATAATGACACAAAAGAGTGGGACAAACTAGTGGAGGCTGTTCCCAAGGCAGCTGCCTTTCTCTCTGAAAGAGATTGAAAATGAATCCAGGGCAAAGCGGCAGCCTCTGGCAGGCAAGGTGGCTTCACCGGAGAGCTGCTTCCCGACTGAGGAGGTCAGGCTTAACCTCGCTCCTCTCCATGGCACCAAAGGTGAGGCACTGGGGAGAAGGGGGCCAGAACAGAAAAGTAAAGGGGTAAAGAGGAAAGCCAACTGCATACCATTCCCAGCTTCTCTCCCCCATTGAAAATAGGTCATAGATTTACATTTTATGTATTTATTTTTAACAGTGTATTTTAGACGCTCACCACTCCCTATTAAAAATGAATGATGTCTTTAATAGTTTATTTTAATTCCAAATTACAAAGGCAGTACGTATTCATTATGGAAATTTGGGAAATGCAAACAAGACAAGAGGAGACAATGAGCTAAGACCAACACACATAATCCCCCGACCCAGAGTGAGCACTTTATGACCTTATTATATTTCCTGTAGACCAAAGTATCCAACAGGGAGCCTGAAAGCCATATGCGGTTCAGATGAACACACAAAATGTGGCTGGGCCAAACTGAGATGTGCTATCAGTGCAAAAATGCACACTGAAGTTTGAGGACTCACTAACAAAAAACATTGAATACATATAGTGTGAATATTTTATATCGATTACACATTGAATATATGTAACCAATGTACAATATAAACATCATTGATATGCCATGTCAAATAAAATATATTATCAAAATAATCTCATCCATTTCCTTTTATTTATTATTGTTATTATTGAGACAGACTTTGTTGCCTTTGGTAGAATGCCTTGGCCTCATAGTTCATAGCAACCTCAAACTCTTGGGCTCAAGTGATTCTCTTGCCTCAGCCAAGTAGCTGAGGCAGTCTAGCTGGGATTCCAGTAGCTGGGATTCCAGCCGTCCACCACAACGCCCATCTATTTTTTTCAGACAGGGTCTCGCTCTGGCTCAGGCCGCTCTTGAACTCGAGAGCAGCTACTAGAATCATTAATTTACATACGTGGCCTGCATTACATTTCTATCGGAGAACACTGGCCCAGACCTGGGCTATACACAAGCTGTGTATGCACATATAAACATGCATTATAAACAGGTAACGTGGTATAAATTCTTTTGCAATCTTTTATTCCACTAAATATAATCTTTTATTGCACATCTTGCCATGGCAATATATTTAAAGTGAACGGATAAATGCTAAAAAATATTGCATTATATGGATGCATCAAAATATATTAAACCAATCCCCTACTTTTTAAATATTGTTTCTGTAACTATTATTACAACTCTGCAGTGAACATCCTTTTAACCGGATGTCATTGTGCACAAAGCTTCCACAGCTGGGTGACAGAATGGAAGTGGAAGGCAGTGGAAGGCCAGGCAATTCTTGGTTCAAACCAAGTCTCAGGCTTTAACTAGCTGTTTACCACTAAGCAAGTGTCATCTCCATACTCAGTCTCATCAGCCACCACAGGGACAAAGTCTCTGCTTCTCAGCACTGTTGGAGAGATCAGAGACATTATTATTCCTGGCAGGTTGGAGACACGTGGTTAATAACAGCTTACATCACTAACATACTTAATAAAACATGAGAAAGTTCCACAATTGTGGCACACAGGTGCCACGACAGCAAATAAAATTATAGAAACCATAGACATTAACTTACTAAAGGTTGAGCCATTAATGAATTTCTGAATAGAAATTCAAAGTGTGGAGAGAGACTGTACCATACTTACTGCCCATGTTCTTAAGACATTTTTACCTATGAAAATCACTCAAGCTAGACTGCCAGCCGTTTTCTTCTTGTTCAACCATGAGTGAAATAGGAGATAAGGTACCCTTCTCAGGACGGGTAATAATGCTGCAGAGACATAATGCCCGCATTTTAGTTTTAGGATGATAACAATTGCTAAACAGACCTGTGAATGTCTTTCTAAGTTAGATTTGAATGGCTCTCACCTCTGATCATAAGACAGGGTTGAATAGCAACAGCATTCCTTTTTAAAGACACAACGCAAAAGATTATATACTTGGGAGCCCCTTTAGAATACAATGAAATGATGGCACGGTTAGAGAAATAAAAGATGGCACCTAAAATGGGTATATATTGATGAAAAAGATGAAGACAGAATGTTCGGGGGCTACCAGGAGCCCAGATGGTTTGATCAGGCCAGCGATACCCTGGCAACAACAACTCTGGCTCGGACAACCAAAGGAAATTGATCCAATAAACTCAATTAACCTAAGGAGTCCAGGTAGGTCTTGTTGCTGAATGAGTCACCCAAGAAATAGGCTAAAGGCAAAAAATTCAGGAATTTCTTTATACGGTGATTAACTCTATGAGTCCTGGCAGCCAAGCATCTTCCACAGGGATTCTTATTCCTCCAATTAACTGTGTGACTTTAGGAAAAGTATTTCGTTTCTTTGCTTAATAATCTCCTTTTTTTGCCAAATGAGGGGGATAGGGTTGGTGTGAGGATTTAGACAATAGATAGAAGTAAAGGGCTCGCTGACAATAAAGCCTAGCCCTCCAAAGTGGAGCAAACTCTCAACAGTATTAGAAGGTTCTGCAGCTTCTAACCACAGCTAGGTCTGTGATACCCTTTAAAGGAAATTCTTCATTTGCTGCTCTCAGAATGAGATACTCTCCTTTCCTGATACAATGGAGCTCCAACGCAAAGACCCTCCATGTCCAGGTACTGAACGTATAAAATATTAAATCCTTCTTCATGCACTTCTGACGATCTCTGAAGTGCAGGTCTTGGCTTAGCATTGGAGATATGAGACACGACCTTGCTCACAACTGCAAGTAAGTATCAGGGGAAGTGATGATAGACTGTGGTAGATCGACACAGATTATGACTTGGGATAGAGAAGGCTTATCTGAGCAGCTGGAGGAGTAGGTTAAGGGAGGGTGATGCCAACGATTCGGCAAGATGGGAAAGTGCAGAAAAAGAAAGAAGGCGGGAGAAGAGAGAGTTCAGCCAGAGGAGATGGCCAACGAGGGCTTAGAGATGAGAATGCATCTAAAATGTTGCAGATGGTAGAATAAAATAATGAGCCAGAAACCAGAGCCTGGCATTCTCTACTCTGTGCCCTGACCTGAGTTTCTGACCAGATCCACTGAAGTGACTGATGTGTCCATTTCACACCCTGCCCCCTACAACTCCTGAGGACAATGAAGCAAGTGTGAGCCACACCCTCTTTGTCGTGGTCCTTGGTTCTTCCAAGGAATGAAGAGCGCTGGGGAAGGGGCTTAGCAAAGCTGTCCTGGTGTAAGCAGAGGGACCAGGCTGTGTTTGCTGAGTCCTGCAACACTGTATTATAGTAAATAAGAAAGTAAAGGAAGAGAAAGAAGCGACACACTTATTTACCCAGAAGGACTGGTCGTAAGAGGGGTAAGATGTTCCACTTCCTTTAAAACTGTGACCAACCCCCGGGAGGTGGACCAGTCCTGGTTCATGACATCACTGCCTGAGCTCTGCCTCCTGTCAGACAGATGGCCCCCCAACCCCACTGCTTGGTCCATGGACAAAGGGTCCTCCATGAACCCAGTCCTTGGGAACCACTACATGTATGCATACTCAGTTACAAAATTTACAAAATGCATTTACACACACATATACGCACACTTGGGAAGGGTCCAAGGTAATGGCTCCAATCAATTATGTGTATGCAGGTGGAGTAATGGAAAGGATATTTGCTCTGAAGTTGGGGACCTGATCCCAGACCTGACATTTACTACTATGTAACTTTGGTATAACAATATTTAGTGCCATCTAATATGAAGGTGATGACAGCCCACCTAAGTACCATTTGGGTTTGCTGCCTGACTCCAGTTAGAGGAAGGACTTGGATGTAAAGGGTTACTTGTGGGATAAGTCGGCAATATCACCGTGCACAGCAGGCAGCTGAGATCTCATAGTACATCCAACTACAAACCCCGACAGATTGTTGTTATGCTGTATCATGGTCTCTGGCTTTGCCAGATCTTCTAATTTTTTTTTTTTTTAAATTAAAACAGAGTCTCACTTTGTTGCCCTGGGTAGAGGGCTGTGGTGTCGTAGCTCACAGCAACCTCAAACTCCTGGGCTCAAGCGATTCTCTTCCCTGAGCCTCCCGAGTAGCTGGGACTACAGGCATCTACTACAACACCCAGCTATTTTTTTTTTTAAGCAGGCCAGGCTGGGTTTGAACACACCAGCCCTGGTGCTTGTGGCCAGTGCCCTACCCACTGAGCTATGGCCACCACCCAGATCTTCTAATTTTTAATGAAAAATACAGAAATATAAATGTCCACATAAAATGTCCTAATTTTTCATTGTTGGCATCTGTGTCAGATGCAAAGCAGCAGAAAGATGATGAAGCACAAAAGGCGGCTCTGGCCATATGCACAACATTTACTAGCGATTAGCAAGAAGAGTGGTGAATAAAATATATTTCCAGTTTGCCTATGAATTATATTTCCATTTATCTTCAGGTCAATAGAGGGAAGACTTGGAATTTAACATTTTGAATGAACGGAGCTATGAGAAAATTAAACCAACAAAACCCTCTCAAAAGAGAACCCCGCTCTTTCCTTCTTTTTGATGACTTAAGAAATCAGTTCTCCTATCTGGCCTCTACCTGCTATTCTGAGCTGGAAAATAAATTCCTCCTCTTTGTGTTGTGAATTCCAAATTCAGCAGTCGTGTTTGCAGGATGCTAGAACACAGCATCCTTCTCCTCCCTCTGTCTCACCACCCAAACACTGCACAGGTTTTGATTTTTCCTTCAAGAGTCTCTTGAAGAATCACCCAGAGCCCCAAAGTTGGTGGGAATGCAAATTAGCACAGCCATTATGAAAACAGTATGGAGGTTCCTTTGAAAATTAAAAATAGGCTACCATATGCTCTAGCAATCCCACTTCTGGGTATATATCCAAAGGAAATGAAATCAGTATTTTCAGGGGATTTCTGCACTGCCATGTACATTATAGCATTATTCACAATTGCTAAGATGTGTAATCAACCTTTGCCCATCAACAGGTGAATGGATAAAGAAGTGTGCTGTGTCTACACAACAGCATACGGTTTAGCCGTGATGAAGAAGGAAATCTTGTTCTATACAACCACATGGACGGACCTGGAGCATATTATACCAAATGAGATGAGCCTGACACAGAAAGGCAACTACTGTATGACCTCACTTACGTGCAGAATCTAAAAAAAATTGAACACATAGACGCAGGGAACAGAATCATTGTTGCCAGAGGCTGGGATGGGTTGGGGAGGGAGCTGGGGAAATGTCTGTGAAAGGAAAGGATACAACATTGGGTTAGACAGGAGAAATAAGTTCAAGAGATTTATTGTCCAAAATGGCAACTACAGTCCATCTGCAATAAGAACCCATTGTACCTTTGCAACTCTAAGAGAGTGGATTCTAATATTTTCATCATGGCAAGTATGTGGCGGGTAACACATGTTAATTAGCTTGATGTAGCCATTCCATGATAAATACAAATTCTAAAACATCGTGTTGCACAAGATAAATACATATATAATGATTTTTTCAGTACCAATTAATTATAATAAACAAACAAAAAGAATGCCTTAGGTTCCCTGAAGGAAAGAAAGTAGCCCGGACAACTGCAGTCCTCTCGAAGTCTGATTCTTTGGCAGAATGGCATGAAGGTCATGCCCAGTGTGAGCCTCCCTGGCAAATGCTTTCCCGCACAGTGCGCTGAGTCCATAACGGTTCTGAGAAAGACAGGATGATGCTGTTCAACAGTCTCACAGTGGAACGTCTCCCTCTAAACGTGTGCTCAGGGGCTGCTGTGATACAGTTACGATGCAGGTCTGCCGGGTACAGAATGTGGGTCTTTGTCTTCAAGCAGTTTACTTTCTTGGATGGAGGGGCTGAAAACTAATTAAGCCAAAGACAATGTAAGTGTAATCACAGCAGTTGGGCTGTGAGGTTAGGGGATAAGGCAGCTAACTAAAGAAGTTCAAGTAGGAAGGATTTCACTGAGAAGACACAGTGGAAGAAATGGCTTCAGGCCATCAAGATCAAGTTCTCTTTAGAACACTTAGTGTGGAGTCTCATTCACAGCCAGCGGTGACCCCTTAGCATGCATACCCCAAGGTGCCAGGCATGACAGGAGTCCTTTAACTCTCCATAGGAATTTTATACCCTGATTGCTAAACCACAAATGTGTACTAAATGAAATCGTGCTTTGATTCCCATGTAGAAATAACCACTTTTGCATTTTTAAGATGAAATGTAAAGGCAGGTAAAGTCATGGAGATTTTCCCAAGGAAGAAACATGGTTGGTTCAAAAACCTATATGATACGTCAATAGTTACCAAAGAAATGAAAAACAAATAGGTTCTATTTTGAACCAAAATGGCAACTGGGAAGGATTTTATAATGCTACTCTTCATTATTAAAGGACATTTAGGGAAAGAGTCTCTCTTAACCACTACTGTTGAGAGTGTAAATTGGTTTAACCTTTCTGAAGAGATAATTTAACAATGTGTATCAAAAGGCTTAAACATTTGCATAACCTTTATTCAAGTATTTCTACTTGTAGGAATTGATTACGGGAAAGTCCTGGTTGTGCTTAAGATGTGGACGCAATGCTGCCCGTCACTGTCGGTTTGTTCTGGTGGAAAACCAGAGATAACACAAGAAAAAGCTCAGCAATTGGGACTGTGTAAACAATAAAAATAAAAATAAATAAATCTTGTATTCCTCAGCCCCCTACATTATCCTCACAGCTTTCTTTTTAAGGAAGCCCTATGAAGAGGAACTTTCTTCATAATGTATAGCTATATTAAAAATTACAGAGCACATAAACAGTTGAAAGGCAATGAAAGGAGGGAGAGAGAGAGGAGACAAATTCAGATCTTAGTGGTAAAAATACTCTCTCCTTGGGGATTTAAGTCAAATTGGCCCCAAGCTCCCATTTCTGCAGCTTCTGAGAGTCAAGAGATCTCTGGTTTCTGCAAATTCCCAGGGGTTTGAGTTCTTATTGCCCTCCAAATTCCTCCTCTCTTATTAATGACCTCTCTGTTGCACCATTTTCATGGTCCATGAAAAAGAAAAAAAGGGAAAGGAAATGAAAAGAAGGGGGTGAAGGAGGGAAAGGAAACTATTCCATCCTCCCAAACATTGAAAAATACAGTAAACATCCCAGAAGTCTTGCAGTCACGCCACCTGCCCCTCAGCTCTCCATCCTCTTCGGTTTTGATTTCTTTCTTTCCCCCTCCTGTCTCTCTCCATCTCTCATCAGCCCCATTCCTGGAACTCTACATTCTGTCTATTTCGCAGAGCTGTGCAGTATTCCCTGCCTCCCACTTCCAATCTTGCAAAATCAGACCCGTCCAGGATTCCGCAGACAAAAGACATCCCTCCTAGAACAGAAAGGCACCATCCATCCTCTTCACGAGGTAGCTGTGGGCTATAGCTAGCAATATTTGCCTTGTTATATATAGGTAGATGATACATACAGATTATACCCAGATGACAACTGAACTGTAACCACAGTGATTGTTATAAATAACATTTTTCCTGACACATCTATATCTAGATATATTGAAAAATGAATTAACTATAATGCTAATTCACATTATCTCCGGATGATGAATAACAAGTGATTCTTATTTTCTTCTCTCTGCTTATCTGCAGCATCCAGAATTTTCTATAATAAACTAGTATTGCTTTTATAATAAGGGGTGGAGGGCTTGAAATGCAAGTTTTCTCACCATACAGAAGAATTGTCTAGCTCAACAAAAAGGTTGGTTGAGGGCTGACTGGACAGGTAAGACCACCAATGGTAGCTGAGAACTAAGATTAAGTGCAGCTGGGCATTTGGGAGTCGTTGGAGGGCGTTGCTCCATAGGACTGGATTCCTGGGGATACCTTCAGTCCTTGGCGTGCATTGAACTGGCTGCAGGTGACACGCTATTGACTGACAGTTTTGGCCAGGGCTTCCAGGTGGGAGATGCAGAGGTACCGGCCCAGCAACTTCACCCAAGACTCCTGACCCAGATGCATGCTCTCCTGCATGGCTGTCACCACAATGGCTCCTAGAAGCTGGGGGACTGCTACTCGTCCATCCGGCATCTTAATCCATTCTCCCTCCATTTCCTGTCTCCTCTCCACAACCCACAGGATGAGGGGAGCCACTCTTGACACCTGGTATGGCTTGGATGCAGCCCTTTTGACTTCAGTACTGGCCCTAGTGTTCCCTTTAGTGATGGTGGAAGCATCTTGTTGATGACTCAGCTCTTGGGAATTTGTAAACTTAACTTCCTGGAACTTGGAAATTTCCACTTCTGTAAAATATAATGTTCTGTGGGGGCTGGAATAGCATCTCCCATTTAATTCAAACTGGCCCATGAAAAAGGAACCTATGGGTTGGAACTTTCTGACTGTAGATAAAAAGGGGAAGACCAAGCCAGTTGGGGAGCGTGGCTATTTGGAATTCTTCTATGCCATAAGCTCCTGGCTGGTGAATAAAGCCATTCCTCTTATTTAAAAAAAAGAAAGAAAGATTAATTGAATCTGCTCCTAATTCAGCCAACTAAGCCACTGGTGTAGGCATGAAAGTGCCTGCTCACCCAGAACATATCATTCCCCATTAAAGGCTAGGAAGATGTGGAGAGTCTCAGAAGATTCTAAGCAAACATATTTGACTCCTAGGTAGTACATCCTACTGAGAAGAGTCATCAGCTGAAAAGACTATGAACAGCACTGTCATTTATTAATTAATTAGGTTTTTTTTTTGCAGTTTTTTTGCTGGGGCTGGGTTTGAACCTACCACCTCTGGTATATGGGGCTGGCGCCCTACTCCTTGAGCCACAGGTGCTGCCCAATAGCACTGTCATTTATGAACAGGGAGAAGAAATAGGAAGGGAGAAAAGGAGCAAGACTTTGCAGAGATATCCAGGAACCACTCACTGTGCTGCAGACCTCGTCTCTAAGTGTCCCCGATCCTATCTTAGAACTAGTATTATCCCCAACTGATAGATGAAGAAACCAACGTGCCAAGCTGATGTGTTCGCCTTTATTCAAGTTGCTTTCCCTAATCAGGAGTTGTTCTTCCTTCCAGAACCACATTTTAAAATACCTAGACACACAGCCCCTTAGCGGCTGCCTGTGATGAAAATGTACATTTTCCTGAATTTTAGGAGGCTGTATTTTCTGTATTCCATTTCAAATGAATGAAGAGGTTTGTAATGACAAGAAGTCGCTAATGTATTCTTCAAATCACAGAATTCCTGTGTCAGGATATACATTCATTTAACGATAACCTGTGAGCTTTTAATTTTTGTTAACATAAAATTATTCATTCAGCTCATAACCTAATGCAAGTGGCACGCATTTGATCTTACAGAAAAATAGCAAATCATCATTAATTTGGGCTAACACATACTGAGACCTTGTGATGTACCAGATACGTAATGCTCGTTATCTTGTACAGCTCTTAGAGTATGGGAGAGCGCAGTAGAGAAATATTTACTTTCTCCTCACCTCAATGTGTAGTAATATGCTGCCCTACCCACTTGGCTGAGGGTGTGTCTCTGAGACTTGCTCTGGCTCAAAGATGTTGGCTGGTAATTGGTGTGATATGGGTAAAGGCTTGAAGCTACTTGCACAATTGAAGCTTCTCCCATCACCATGAAACATCCTTGGGCTAGTCTGCTACTCCCACAGGAAGCCATAGCCCAGAGCTCCACCCAAGCTGAGTCTTCTCCACTTGGTGCAACCCTGGACCAGTAGAGGCCGGCTGATCTGCAGACACATAACTGGGTGTAGCCCAAACCAACACTCCCACTGCGTGCCAGATAATAAGCTAAGCACATATTAGCTATGGCCTGCCAATTAGATTGTGATTACTAGGTTACAATAGCAAAAGAATACACAGAGTATCCTAACGCAGGGGACATTATTCTTATCCCTGATTTCACATGGGAAAAACCCGAGGTTTAGGGAGATTATGTGACTTGCATATCAGTGGATGGCAGAACTGGGGTACCAGTTTGACCTGAAAGCTTCTACCCTACAGTTCACATTCACCGGTCAGCCAGCCAGTGAGCCTGGTATGTAATAGACACCTGCTGTGTGCTAGCTAGACACTGTCGTTGGTGCTGATAACACAGCAGTTGCCACAACAGACATCCATGAACTCCAGGGTTCTGTTTTGTGAGGGAGGACAAGGAAGGGATGACTCCATTCCGAGTAGAGAGGAGGTGGCCCTGTAAACTGACAAATAACGGATGAGCAAGACGGAAAGCCTAAGATGGGAATGAGCAGGGTGTGTTTAGGGACAGAGAGAAAGAAATCATAGTGGTGGGTACAGAGAGAGAAGGTTAAGGGGGTTAACAGGACCAGATAGAGCAGGGTCGGTGAGAAATATTAGGAGTTTTGATCCAATTCTGCCTTCAGTAAAAAGCCACTGGAAAATCTTAGGTGCACAAGCAAAATTTTTTGGTTATCACTTCAGAACAATCTCCATGGCTGCTTTGTTGTGGGTGGACCCTAGGGAGCAGGGATGGCTACAGGGAGACCAGAGAGGAGGCTGCTGGCACCAGGCAAGTGGGACATGGTTGGATTGCATTGGATTGGGGAGGTTGCTGGGGAGAGGATTGCTCCCGAATTGCTGCTCAAATTTGAAAGTAGTTCTAACTCCCCTAATTCTAAATTAGTCTTGGCTTCAGCAAGCTTCAGCAAAACATTTACCAGCTTATGTATCAAACTAAATTATGAAAAATCTCTCAAAATATTTGCTTAGAGTAAAAGTAAAAACATACTTAGCAGTTGTGGAATTAGTCATTCACCTAAGTTGGGTGATAATTTATGCCACACTTGTAGTTGAAAAAGAAATGTATATTTATACTGCAATCTATACATTTTTTTTCAGGGATAGGCTAATTGTGTTTGTTGAACTGTTTCAAGTTGCTGTAGGCTTGGAGAATTGAGTATCTATTTGCAAAGCTATAGGGACTAAATTAGATGAACCCACAGGGAAAGTAATTGGTAAATTGCAAAGAGTTATATGAATGTATGAAGTATTGTCTAAAGCACTAAAAAGGTTGGAAGACAGAACAGTTAACCTGAAGTTTAAAAATAAAACAAAAACCACACAACTTTCCTTTGATCCTAATTATGCTTAGGTGAGAAAACATCTTTCAACAAGCAAACAAAACCATGAGGTCATGTATACAGGTTTGTTTACCTGCTTAAGTCTTGTTCCAGCTCTCTGGTAGATTAATCTCCCCCAAAAGTTGTAAAAATCATATTTTTCTTTTTCTTTGTTGGAGTATAAAGATGTTTTGCGAATCATAATATTCTCTGGCAGTCACAACCTAGTGACCCAAAGACCAGATTACCCTATAGATACATTTTGTTTGGACTAAGTAGGTTTTAAATAGTCAACTAAAAGTCAAATTTTTAAATTTGGTTAGATTTCATCTAAAACCAAATTTCAGACTATCTTCCAAAAAATCAGAAAGTCTGATATATTTTCTATGTCACAAACAATGTCATGGAGTTGAGGAGTAGTTGTTGCTCTGAAGGAAGCACGGGCTCCCCACTTAGCCACAATCCCCCACTGCTCCCTATTGCCTTCCTTACATGAAAGGTAAGTTGCCGACTAGCATCACATGTGATATGACGTTTTTATTTTCCCATCATAAGCACAAGTGAGAATGTGAAAACTAAATCAAGTCATCCATATGTTTGATGACCCAACCTGCCCTGCTGCAGGTGTGGTAAGTTCCCAGCTCCTTCGTTTAATGCCTCTGATCTTTGTGTATATTACACAGAGTTAGAAGGAAGTGAGTGGGAATTGGGAGAGATTCACACCACAGGTTTCACACCATAGATCCATAGGTTTAAGCAGTAACTTTGGCTGAGTATTCACTATACCTTGAGTTCTAAGCCAACCCCATTGTGTCCTAATTAAAGTTCCTATTTTCCAGTAGCATTGGAACTAAAAGTGACCACTGGCTCTGACTCCAATGGAAATTTGCCAACAGTGCAAGTCCACTTAAGAAAATTGAATATCATTTTGCAGAGGGGATGGCCAAACTTGATCTCAATATGACAAGGAATGACAAAGATGTGTGCTGAAATGGCTGGCTCAGGAAAAAGGACCAGCACGGTCCACAGGGACACATCTTGAGGGTTCAAAGAAGTTGCTTAAAGGCCAGCAACTTTCAAGATTCAGATGATTGCAAAGACTAAAGTGTAGATAATTCAAAGCCCTGGGGTTTTAACTTGTGTTGGGGGAGTTTGGCATTTTCCTAGCACAGATTCTGAAACAGATGAAAGATGCATTATCATAAATGTTTATTTACTTTGTATTTTTTTCCTCTGAAGACACCCTTTGGTGAAGATGTTGCTATTTGAAATCAGCTGCGATGCTAAAAGCCGGGACTTCACTACTACACAGTATGTTTTTGTAGCCAAACTGCACTTGTACCCTCTAAATCTACAAAAAAAGAAAAGAAAAAAAAGAAGAAGAAACGTTAAACTACTCTAACTAGTTGTAAGTGAGGGCATTGATTCCTTTATTTTTTAAATGAGAGTTAGGTATACATGAGAAAGTGTTTGGCTATATTCGTTTTATTTTTCACTAACTTACTACACATTTCTCTCTTTCAATTAAACCTCTCTTGATTTCTGATAAAATTTGTATCAAGCCATAGAAAATGGAAATTTCACCTTTTTTCCCCTAAGTTACACGCCAATTTTTTGACTTCAGTATGGATACATGAGTAACTACATATTAAATAAATATCTACAGATTTATAGATAAAATGAATAAATAAAGAGAGCTGCTAAAATGATCTAAGAAATAGGAAAAAAATTACTAAATAATGATCAATTTTAATATGATGGGAATATAAAGACCTCTTAGAGATACTGATTTCAGAGCCATGAAATTCTCTAGGAAAAAAAACATAGGACATAGAGTTTTTATATGGGCTTTATAAGGATTTTAATGGATTTTTTTTTTTTTTTTGAGCTAGAGTCTCATTATGTCACCCTTGGTAGAGTGCTGTGGCGTCACAGCTCACAGCAACCTCCAGCACTTGGGCTTAAGCGATTCTCCTGCCTTGACCTCCCAAGTAGCTGGGACTATAGGCATCTCCCACCACGCCTGGCTATTTTTTGTTGCAGTTATCACTGTTGTTTATCAGGCCCGGCTGGGTTCAAACCGGCTAGCCTCGGGGTATATGGTTTGCAGCGTAACCACTGTGCTAGAGGCGCCAAGCCAGAATTTTAATGGATTTCTGAATCCATTAGAAATTAAGATTCTGGATCACATGAAATCTAAGAATACAACCTAACTGCTAACAATAATGAATACGAGGTCAACCTCCTGGGTGGTATCTGGTCGCCCCACTCTGGGTGAAGTTTTGGAGCCTTAGTTTCCTCACCTACAAAATAAGGAAGTTGTCAAATCATAACTCACAGGCTTGTTCGGAGGCTAAATGGACTGAATTCATACCAAGCGCTTGAAATAGTTGTTGGCCCATGGTAACAGATCAATGTGTGTGCACTGAACATTCACTTTCTGATTTAATACTGGCTGTGCTACAGTTTTAATGAAAACATCCAAATGCATTTTCTATTGGCATTCCTTACAGTTTCAGTTAATGACAGAGAGAATACAGAGACCGCATTATTCTGTTACCTATTTATATGTTTTTAAAAATGCCAGGGCTTGACATTTTGAAAATGAACAAAAACAAGAGGAGGAAGAGGAGGAGAAGAAAGACAGGAAGAGGAGGAAGTTGGGTGGTGTGTGGTGTGCAGGGCTGACGCTGCCCACACTGGAGGGCAGGAAGACGCTCCCTGCAGGCTGTCCACGGACCCCACCGCTCTCCACCGGCGTGGTCCAAATCTGGCCAAGATAGTCAGGTCTGAATCAGCAGATTGACCACCATGGGGCTGAGCTGTTCAGCTAGTCCTTTCAGAAAACTAGTTAGTCCGGCTCTATCAGTCATGCCCATAGCCAAAGATTTAATCAGAAGCCTGGTCCAATTGGCTGCTTCAAGTCACAGGAACACAAATCAAGAAGCGATAATGTTTCATTGAGCTGATTACTGAGGACTATGCAACTGTTTTTTTCTTTTCTTTTTTTTTTTTTGTTTAATAAGATTTATTCAGCTTATTTCCAGCCAAAGGCCAGGAGACCTGTGGGTGCCTAAGCTGCCAGGCATTAAAGGACCAAGATTTCCTCTGCTAAGATGGCCTTTACTCCTATGGACACTTTCTCCTTTCATGGACACTGGGTGCTAACACATCCCATGGTCACCTAGCCTTGGAAGAAACATGGGAGGATCGGACCCTTCTTGGGAATGAGGTCCATCTGGGAATAGGGCGCTAGCATTTCAATCACTCGTCTTGTGCAGATCCTGGAAATGCTTCTCCTGATCTACATTCTGGCCAAGCTCTTTGCAACTCTTGGCCCTCTTCTATACCAGGTTTTGAAATAAATTTTGTTATGTGACCACGATGTCTCCGATTTCATACACCAGGGAACTAAGACTCAGAGACATCTAGTTACTTGCCTAAGGTCACACAGCTATATCAGATGATATACTATGCCTGCAAGTAGATATTTATTCCTCATATAGTTTATTCAGATAGCTATGTGCAACCAGTCTCTGAATTTTCAATAAATATTTTTATCAATCTTTTAGTGATAAACTACTTGTGAAATGGTTTCCATGCTTGTTAGAGTATATGCATGACACTCGACATACACATAGGTGAGTTTCTATGTGTGTGTGTGTGTGTATGTAGCAAGAATGATCCTTAATAGGGGAACAATTTCTCCTGGCTCTGACATCTTGAAATTCTTATTAACTTTTTTTATGGTTACCACTGGGGAATGTGGGTTAATAGCAGCTAGTGTCTACAGTTCAGGGATAAGGCTAAATATTCTATAATGCACACAACAGTTCTGCACAAAAGAAAATTTTAAGTCACAAATATCAGTAATTAGAGATTGAGTAACTCTATGCATGTCCACGGTCATATTTTAAATATGTATAGATATAGACATAAATAGTATATGTACAGTCAGGTATTCATATATACAAATCACACATAAGTGCATAGACATTAATATATGCACATTAAATATATAAGCATATACAGACAGGAATTTGTATCCATCTATAGATACACTAAGAGACAGAAGCAGAGAGAGCAAGAGAGAGAGAACAAAGGGGAAATTGGAATGGATATATATACTACATGTACGCATATGTGTGTACACATATATATTTGTGAATATGCATATATACAATTTCACCTACCCATTTATATTACATTTGTCAATCAGATGTGGACTTTTCATAATGCATTCATTGAAAATATGATGGCTATAAAGAGGAAATTTAGTTTTTCTTTATTACAACTTCTGAATAAAAGAGGGCTATTTTAAATAAACTTCTTACAATGCCCCAACCTGAGAAAAATTCACAAAGACCCATGCCATAGAAGTATTTGCTGTGAAATTTTAATAACTTTCAAAATGTCCTGACCAGAAACATTTTACTCATCTTGAATGAACCAAAGGGTTTAATTAAACAACCACACTTAGATGTTGGAATGCATAATTTGCCCAGTGAACTGCAAATCCGCTAATACTACTGGGAATCACATGGTTTTTCCAAGACAGTCCAAGGGGCCAGGAGGTGACTTGCTTCCTGCGTGGGCCACGTCCATGACTCAAGCTGAGAGGAATTAAAATAAATACTAGCTCTGAGACAGAGGTGCCAGAACTCAGCTAATGAGAATGGAAACTCTGTGTGATTTATGTTAGAGATGGGGCAATATGTTTCAGGGTTTTGAATAATCAGTCCTCTGGTGGATTTCTTATTTTCCAAATGCAGGAGATGACTTCTATCTTGGCTCCCCTATCCAGAAATGACAATCTAACAGAAATACTAAAAAGCTCACTCAATAATAAGAAAATTCTTTCCCATCCCGAACTCAGTGGCTTAATTTTCATCCTACACAAAACTGATGCTCTGTGTGTGTTAAGGCGGTCGTTTGGTTAAAGTGTTGCAAAAAGTAAAACAGCAGGTCAAAGTCAGAAACTTTTTGTGCTATTATTTTTGAAATCTAAAACAACATTAGTACTTCCATAAAAGTCTTAAAATGGGGCAGTGCCTGTTGCTCAGTGGGTAGGGCACCAGCCACATACACCAAGGCTAGAGGGTTTGAACGCAGCCTGGGCCTGCTAAACAACAATGATAACTGCAACAAAAACATAGCTGGGAGTTGTGGCGGGTGCCTGTAGTCCCAGTTACTTGGGAGGCTAAGGAAAGAGAATCACTTAAGCCCAAGACTTTGAGGTTGCTGTGGGCTGTGATGCCATGGGTGTCACTTGTCACCCTACTGAGAGTGACATACTGAGACTTGGTCTCAAAAAAGAAAAAGTCTTAAAATGTAAGATCCATAAATAGAAATTGATATAACAATATACTCATCTGTCATCTTTAAAATGTGTCATTGACAAGTACTATATGTCTCCAATTAAGATATTTCCAGAACATATTCTTCTTAGCAAAGTATCTCAAGAATGGAAGAAAAAGTATCCAATGTACTCAGCCCTACTATGAAACCAATTTACAGCTTTCTTATGAAAGATATAACCTAATTATAGCCCAAGAAGAAGGGGAAAGAGGAGAGGGAGGGGGGGAAGGGGGGAGGATGAGTGGAGGGAGGGTAATCGGTGGGACCACACCTATGGTGCATCTTATAAGGATACATGTGAAATTTACTAGGTGTAGAATATAAATGTCTTAACACAATTAACTAAGAAAATGCCGTGAAGGTTATGTTGACCAGTTTGATGAAAATATTTCAAATTGCATATAAAGCCAGCACACTATACCCTATGATTACATTAATATACAGAGCTATGATCTAATAAAAATAAAAATAAAATAAAAATGTGGGCAACAGTATATATGTAGACTAGTGTCTTATGAAGATCAGCTTGTTAATACATGCAAAGTACTTATTAGACGAGTGCCTGACAAATAATGTTTCATACTTGTTTATCATTATTATTATTATTACATCTTATTGTTTCAGCAAGTAGGGCATTTTGGGATTTCATGACAGTTAAAGTATTAATCAATATTGAGAAACTTTCTCTTTTAGCAGGTTAAACTACCTGGGCTCAGTTCTCACCTAGTGAAATGAATATAAATGATATTTATTTTCTTCTTACACTACACACGTCCTATCTTCATTCCTAAACAAGTTATTGCTGATTCAAGAAATGCCCATACACCACTGGCAAGTTCTGATAAGCTAACTGCCTAAATCAGAGGCCCAGAAGAGTAAGATAATCACCAACTATAATATGAGTGTGTTGTCACAGTCTCATAAGGAGACAGTGGTGTCTCAAAGCAGCCCACTGTTTACCATTTCCGTTTTATTCTTTCTTATACACAAATGGGCTCACTAGACCCCTTCCTGATGCTTTTGGGGCCTCCTCACAGTAGACCCCATCTTTTTCTGAGCATCCTCACATCCACGGTCCCTATATCAGTGGCAGAAGTAGATGCAGCAGAGTCTCAATCTGTGTGTCCCAGGAAAGAAGGATGACAGAACGAAAGTGCATATTCATTTGATTGGAGATTTAGAATTTAAAAGGTACACAAGAGAGGGAGAAATCAGAACGGGCTTTCCTACAGACAGGCTCCTTGGTCCACAGTGTGAGGGACGAGGAGGGTTATGTAGGAAGAAGAGTCAGCTTCATATTCTAGCCACAAGAAACAACCCAGGGGAAGGCCTTGTGGAATCAAAGACTAGGATCTGATTAGAGAACGTAGAGAAAGGTATTTGGCTTAGATGCAGGAAGCAGAATTTACTTTCCAAAGTTGCACATATAGAAAGATGCGGATTAGGAGTACCATGCCCATTAGTCCAACTTTCTAAAGCCTGAGCTATTTGCTTTTTATTTTGCTGATTCCATGCTGCCTTAGGCTAAAGAGAAATGCGGATACCTGTCAAATATGCAAATAAGTTACAATCTGCACAACACTGAGGGCAGCGCCTGGTTTACAAGCAAAACTGTATGGGGGTTGGCCATGTTCTTATTATTGTAGTGCACAGGACACTCAATTAAGGGCTAAAGTCCATTCTGCAGCCTCTCGTTACTCATCCAAATGCTCGGTATACACGGATGGAGAAAGAACAGAGGGGTTGAAGATCCCAGCGCGGACCAGCTGGACCAGGATGTGGTCTTCTGGACAACAAGGCAAGAACCCAGATGCCAGGCAAGGGAAGTTATTTTCTGTGACGGCATCTGGCACGCCGGCCCATCCCCACTGACATTTGTGTTGGCTGCTGCAGGAAGTTTGGGAACTAGCTGGCTGCCCACCAAAACCCATGCTGCTCTCTACCTCTCCCGAATCTGGCTGAAGGTGGTGATGCAATCGCCTCTCTCTCGCAGTGAAAGAGTAGCTGGTGCCTCTTCCAAAGCCGGCTTGTCCCAGTTCCACCAACTTCCCAAACCGCAGCACAGAGGCAGTCAGATCACCTGTAGCAAGGTTTCTGGGAGTCCTCCCAACTGCGGGCATTCTAGAAAAGGTAGACTAAATCCCGTGTGTTCCCACCAAACCTCATCTCTGCTGAAAGGCAGACAGGCTGACAGACCCAGCCACGAGGACCGTCTGCCTTATCACTGACTACATTTCCAGTGATCGCTGAATAATGTAGGCCACTGAAGGCTGTTCGTGTCTGCAGTGGCTGAGAAATTAAAAAAAAAAAAAGAAAAGCAAAAACAAGTAAAGCCACTAATTTTTTTGCACCCTGCAAACAACTACTAAATTAAGCCACATAGAAATATCACTACTCGGGAAGTTGAGTACAATGAGCTCCCTTATGAAGGGGCCATTTCCAATTTAGAGAGATCAGTTCCTATGACGGTAATTACCAAAACAGATGGGGAAAAAAGCCAGAAGTGGAATCCTAATGGCAATGGGACGGATGCGTCTGAGAACCACAGAGCAGAAAGAGATTCTGCCAGATTGTACGACAGCTGAGAAGAGAAGTGAAGACCAGGAGGCCGGCTGCCTCAGCGCTGGCTGCACTTGCTGTGCTGTCCCCAAGCCACCTGAAAGGGGGCAGGGCTCTCTGCGCACCGTGGGGAGGGAGCATCGCTACCCTGTGTGCCTGCCTGATGTTCTCCTCTCCCTAAACTGAGTTGCAACAATATGGTGTTAAATACATCCTACTAACCCGGGTTCGCCCCTCATACGGAGTGCTTGGGCTTCCCCTAAAATACAACCCTTGAATATCTGCTTCCATTTCCCAGACACAAAATATGAGCAGATCCATGTTTACCAGCAGCATTGCTTGGGAGCCTACGGTACAATGTAAACAAGAAAACATTCTCACTTCTGAAGTGTGGAAGAGTTGAGCTACGTCCAGATAGCCGCTAACCAGGATCTTTTGGAACTGAGTTACTATTTAAAGAAGATGACCACAGCCTGGCTGCATCCACTAGTCACTAATCAGCTGTGGTGCAAGGCCAGAAAACGCACCCTTCCTAATGAATATTGAAATTGGCTGTCATTAAGAGAGAGCACTTGCAGGAGGGCAAGGAGACAGTGATCAATATTCGTATGGATCCACACTGCCTCACTGATTAATAGCCTTCAACTCTAAAAACTGGAGTGGTGATAATAAGGCATTATTTTTAGTGCAGACTGACATGGGATATCACTTAGATTTAAACATTCCTAACAATTTTTGATCAAGAAGCCTTAATATATAAATTGCCAGGAAGGAAGAAGAGACTCCTGCTCTCTGTCTCACAAAGGGATAGTCTCAACATCACAGGGGGAGCGGCAGAATGTTCTTCTCACAAAAGGCTCATTCGGCCCCAGGTGTGGCTGCCCATCACCTCAAAGGGCACAGCCTGTCCAGTTCAACACCTGTCTACTCATTGCTGGTAAGTGACAGAGTGCTACCAACTTCTCATTAGTCTACAATGTCTACACTGCAGACACAAAGATCCTTTGGCCAAAATGGTTTCCTACTTTCTCTTCTTCATTCGTTCTTTTAAACTTGGTAGATTCTCCCTCTGCCCCTTGAGTACACATCTTTCTCCCAGGCATCCTCCAATTACGACCCATGAGCCACATGCAGCCTGCTAAGGACATTTATCGGGCCCTCCGAGTGTTTTTGCCGCTGCTGCCTGTCCTGCTTAGCAGCCTACTCTCCACAGGCCCGTAGTCCGGCCCTCCAAAGATCTGAGGGATAGTGAA
Organism: Galagoides demidoff; assembly: GCA_963574575.1. Lineage (NCBI taxonomy): Eukaryota > Metazoa > Chordata > Mammalia > Primates > Galagidae > Galagoides > Galagoides demidoff. Next base: position 33,331 of record CAUYQV010096709.1, read on the forward strand.
CTGGCCCCCTGTTTAAAAAGTCTGAGGACCCCTGCAGTGAAAATACCCTTGCTATTTTCAACCTTTTTTTTATTTCACAGCACACTAAACCTATAGTTAAACATTCGTGGCATACCTAAACTATGTAGATAAAAAAAATAATAATAAAAAGAGTATCCTTATTGTACATTGCACTTCTTTTGAATAACTTAATTGATTATCTTTAAAAATTTTCGTAGCACACCAGTTGACAATTACAGCACTAGAGGGTGGTCAAGGCAGTTCCCATTCTCTGTGTCAATCTTGATCAATTTGCTGACCTTCTGTGTGACCCATCCCTTAAATGTAAAATACAAGTCCTCATCTCAAAACCCTTTTGTTCCTTCCAAGGTATGCCAACATTTTAACGCACTTTGAAAATATAGGGTGCCAAATGAATGTTTATTATTAGTGTGACTACGACTGATGTATGGATTTATACACCTCTTAAAGGACTTTTGCTGCCTTACATCCTGCTTTCCAGTGAAGCGTGTCTTGCAAAGAAGAATTCCACCAGGGCATTCTGATGTGCCTCGCAGAAACCCCACCAGGCCTTCCCTTCTTTGGATGGTACAGGGAGAAATAAATTTCTTGGATCCAAGCTACAGCTATAAAGGCAAGGCTACAATAAGTCTCTGAAAATGGAATTGGGAGACGTTCTTGAATAATTCTTATGGGATCTATAAAATTTCTATGCATTAAAACCTAAAAAAAAGTCCATGTAGCAAAAATGGGGTGTCTCGCTTTTTTGGGGAATTGAAAATGAATTTGAATGTAGTCTATTACTTGTGCCCTATTTCTCCATCCAGGACAGGGTGTTTGGAAGGATCTGGTGAAATAGCCAGTTTTCTTTTTTTTTTTGGTTGTTTGCAATAGAAGACTTCATCTTTCAATGCTGAAAATCATCTGGGACATGGTGCTTATATTTCCAGTGGAAAGCAAAAGCTTGGGCCTCGTTTCCTCGTCTTTGTTGACAAGAGATTTATTTCCTGGATGGAATCTTCCTCCCTTAGCTTTTATGACCCAAAGGTTAGTCTTTTTGTCCTTGTGGTATTGCTGGCAACCAGATGGAACCCAAACTAAATGGATTCCTTGCTCAAACTCAGCATGTTACAGGCGGTACTAACCTGCCAGAAGCTAAACCACCCAGAAACTAGCTCTTTTTCCCCCTCCAGTAATGTGAACCCTTTCTCTGGCCTGAGAAATGCTTGCCTGCAGCAGATGAGGGCTTATTGCCCCTTTGTACCATCTCATAACTTGACAGCCTGCTGTGATCCCCATCCCTGATGAGGACGTGGGACAGCACAGCATACTTTTGTGAACAGAGCTAAAGGCAGAGAGAAATGACTAAGCACCCTCCTGGAATGACTTCCCTACTACCTGTCTTTCTTTTCAAGATACTATAACTCCTCGAGGTTGTCTCCATTTTACTGACAATGAAATGCATCAGACAAAATCAAGCACATTCACATCTATTCTCTCAAGACCAGAAATGTGTGGAAATGTGTCCACTGGCCACACAATCAGAGCAGCCCTGGTCAAGCAGTGATTGACTTTTTGGCTAAGCTCAGCAGAAATGAAGCTTGTGGTAAATTAGCTTTTCCCTTAATAAGATTGCATGGGACAAAATAAAAGGGAGAAAGAAGTTGAAGAGAAAACTGTCATTGAATAAATTCCCAGATGTCCCATGTTTCCCAAAGACACACATCATAAATAAAACAAGAGTTCAAAGTTCAAGGGGCTAAGGCCACATTCCCTGTTGTGGTGACAGAGCACAGGGAAGCAGGAGCAGAATCAGAATGTAAACCATCGCTCCGTTCCCCAGATCGCTCCATCAATTTGTACTTTTGGGCAAAGTCGCCTTTGTAGAATGTTCAAGACAATAATAATAATGATGGTGACAATTTCCACACATTGATCTCACTTAATAAGTGCTGACTGTGGCCCTGCTCTCTACCACGTCCCGGGCTAATCAGCACAGCTGCATTCACGAATAAGACAGAGTGTCAAAAGAATAATAAAAAAAGTCAATGTTTAAAATTATAAATGGGGATCAGGGTTTTGAAGCAAGTGAGCAGGTTGCCAGGGCAAAGAATAAAGAAGGACTGGGGTCACTCTGTCCAATAGAAAAGATCTTTGAAGAGGTGACTTTTTAGTTGGGATGGCGCCAACTTGGAAACAGTCAGAGTCCATGGGATCAAGTGAGAATAAAAGGGATGAGTTTAGCGAGGTTGGCAGTGGCCAGACTTTCGGGGCTTTATATGAAGCTGGTTGGAATTAATTCTAAGTGCAGTGGGGTTTGTAGCCGGGAAGAGAAAGCATCAGATGTGCATTTAGAGATGGGCTCTCTGGCAGCTGCTAAAGAATTAAGTTGAAGCCAAAAAGAAAGACTGCAGCCTGCTGCAGTAGGGTGATGACAATCATAGCTGGTGCAGAGACGGGGAGAATAGCAAAGGGAGGTATTTGCATGTATGTTATTTATGGAGCACCTAATAGTTGCCAGGAATCAGATGCTTTATAAATATGAGCTTGTCTGAATGACACCATCACCCAAAGATGCAGGCAGCTCTTCATCCTCTCGCCCATTTTATAAAAGGAACACGGGGTTCTAATAAGTTCTACATGCAAACCGCCTTAGCTTCTACTCTAGGTTGTCTGGATTTTTGTTGTTGCTGTTAATCTCCTAAGGTGAACAATTCAGCACTATCCTGTGCATTTACAATGTTACGCAACCACCACATCTATCTAGTTCAAAACATTTCATCTTTTGGTTACTTTGGTTTCATCGACAGTTACTCCCCAACCCCTTCCCAGAGCCCCTGTAAATCATGAATCTTCTGTTTGTAAGGATTTACCTATTCTGAATGCTTCATATAATTGAAATGGAATCAGATGATAAGTGTCCTTTTCTCCTCTGGCTTATTTTGCTTCTTTTGCTAAGCACAGTATTTTTGAGGCCTTCCCACAGTGCTTCGTTCCTTTTTTATGGCTCAATAATATTTCATTATATGAAGAAAGCCCATTTTGTTTATCTCCTCATCTGCTGGTGGACATTTGGGTGGCTCACACCTTCTGGCTATGGCGAATAGCACTTCTATGAACATTACTGTACATGTATTTATTGGAATCCTCATTTTCAACTGCTTGGGTATAAACCTGGGAATGGGATTGTTGGGTCACATGGCAATTCTATGCTTAATGCCTTGAAGAACTGCCTTTCTAAAGTTTGGCTAGGATGGTGAATGAGCTCATTCCACTGCTTATTCTTAGAAGCTGTGTTGTATAAACTCAGCTATTTCCCCCTTCGTTAACCCTACTGATTCCCAAATAGTTCATTATATTTTCGTTATACCAACAATAGTCCATTCCTGACTCACCCTGATTGGTTAAAGCGTGGACACGTGGCCTGGGTCTAACCAATCCATGCCCTCCCTCATCCTTTCCTCCAGCTTTCAGAATGAGAACAGATACACTAGCATAGTCAAGCTTCTGGGTTGTTCTGATGACAGGATGGGAGTTTCAGTCTACAGAGGTCTCTTTGCTACCATATGGAGGAACCCTCAATGATCCAAACAATTACATTTAATCTTACACCGAACTCCAGAGAGGTGAATTGTGCAGAATATCTCCATCTAATAGAAAGGATCTCTGAGGCTCCGTGCAGGAAAGCTGTTTGCTCAGGGTTCTCAGCTAATAAGCACAGACGCCGAAACTCAGAGCCACGTCTTTCAGACCCCATAGCTGGTTGCCTAATGTCACAAGGTAGAGAAACAGCCAGTGACCGTGGCAAGAAAAAGCCTGTTTCCAGAAAATGAGGAGCTGTCGGTTGTCTAGAAATAAAACGAGTTGCCCTTTCCAGGAGCAATTTCTGTGTGGCGAAAACAAACTGGCCGACAAAGTGTAGAGAAAGTTTAAATCCAAAGAGCAGAACTGCTCTAGTGCAGATTCCTGCATCTGTTGCTGGGTGGCGAAGGTGACCTTATGGGCACTTTCAACTGCAACTGGCTCCCCTTCTATATTTAGTGTCTCCACTGATTTTCATAATCAGGCTCCAGAACGCAGGCGTCGGAAGTCGGTGGCCGCACCGAACGCCACCGCGGCTGCGATAAATGAAGCCGACTCTGTTCTGCGGCTCCTCATTGATTGAGGAGGCCGAATCTGTCCTTCGCTGCGCCTGACGACCCCCCGATCCTTAAAGGGAAGCCCTTGAGGGGACAAAGCTGATGCACTTCTTCAAATCTACAGATTTTAGGGTCAGACTGATGAGTTAACTCTTGAAGCTGGTATGTTGGGCCAAAAAGGAGGTGTGACTGCAAGAAAACAGACCCTGTCGCATCAGACCAAATAAGTGATTACTGAGCTTATGTACAGGCCTTGTTCCCTCAACTGGGACAGCCAGTCTGGGGTTTTTGGGTGTGTGCATGTGTGTGTGTGTTTTCTATTGTTTTTCTTTTGTTTCCTTACTGCCTTTCCCAATTGACTTGCATAGTGACTATCACAGACAGAAGCCCTATTAGAAAAAAGGCATCATGAGAAAATAAATGAATGGAGAAAAAGGAATGGAGGGGTATCTTTCCTTCTATCTCCTTCTCCCTTCCTTCCCTCCCTCCCTCCCTCCTTTTCTTTCCTTCCCCTTATTTTCATACACCAATTTCTGAATAATGGGGTTATGGACATTGATGAGAGGAAAATGGGGGTAGGCCTTCTCTGTCTGTCCTTCGTAGGGCAAAGTCCAACACATGATTATCTTGAAGGTTTATGTAAAGGAACTTTAGTGGTTTTATTCCATTTTTAAAGGAATTCTGGACCATCTCGGGGATTCCTCAGCTGAGTGGGGAGAGATACGTCTTCATGAAATTCTTTGGTGCCCTATGGAAGATTGTAATGAATTATTGGGACAGGGCAATATTTAAAGCTGGTGCTTTCTGAAGCATGGAAGATGTAGCTGCAGAGTTTGCTTTTTATGTTTAAATTACTTTGCTTCTTCCTTGACTACTTTGTCTGACCTTTTAGAGTGCTCCCTTTTTAGATTGCTCCCGGAGTCTCTTAACCATTTTTTAAAACAGTTTAGATCCATCTCTCACATGCTGTTCTTCCTTCCCCACTGTTCCCAGCCCTCCATCTCATCTTCTCCTCACTGACCCTGCCATATAAAGCCTTGTAATATTATTATTCTCTCTAGCCCATCCACCTACCTTTTCCCTTCTCTCAAAATGCAATAGATAGTGTGAAACGATGAAGCTGTAAAACACATCTCGTTTTCAAGTAGACAAAGTTATGACCAAAGGACTCAGTTTTTAATCCATTTCCGCCCCCCCCGTGGGGGATCGCGGGGGAGGGGTCAGGTGGGCCAGTCTGCTTGGGCGCGGGGT